>JAOWBH010193628.1:1229-14361 GCA_028566215.1 Silene coronaria
GTGTATATTAAAACCTCTTTTTGAAAATGTTGTCAGTGAAGATTATGAAAATGTTTACCTTTGATTATTGTTGCCATTACCTTTTGACATTATTAAAATGGTGTCAGATGAGATATGTACCAACATTAATTTCAACATTAACATTTAGTTACCTAGGCAGGGTGAGATGTAATCTAGTGAAGTTTTGAGAGTATTGTGTTCTGAGCTTGTAACAGTGACATTCAGCATTCTTCAAACAGTCAGTTGCCTTATAGTGTAAGGATGCTAAGTTACTCACCTAGATAGTCTCAGGATGCGTAACTCTGGGTACAACATAACTCTGTTTTGGATGTAACCTGTGGTTGACGGTGATCTCATTTTGAATAGAATGCTTGATTAATTGCTTAATTTACAGTGGATTTCTATCCTTGGGTTAAACAGACAGTGGAGTCAATGAGAATTCCTCAGTTTAATTGGACAAGGAAAAAAGTTCTCTTTGGATATGGAACCAGTAGCAAAGTTTCTTGCATTAGCCTCATCTTGAGTTGTAGGAGTATTTATTGGCTACTGCTATTACCCTGAAAAAGCAGGCTTTTTTTAGCGTGGCATTTTGAGAACACTATATTATTAATTGGCCGTGACACATAAACACGACCAAGTTATGAGGCTTTTGAAGGTTACCATGTCTGCATTTTAAGACCTTATTGGTCACATTTATATTGGAACGATCGAGGTCAGGTTTTAGGGATCAATTTTGAGAATAAATCTCTGACCCAAGATTTAAAATCATGTTGAACATTGTACTGGCCTGTTTGTGATATGAGATTTTTTATGTATTCATCATGTGCGATGTTTGATGGGATGGTTTAGGTCTTCTATCTTCATTCGGTTTTTGATGTCTGGTTACTTTGGTATGGCTTATAGACAAGTTAGACCTCTCTTTTAGTCCATAACACTATGTTGTTCAATAAGCAAACACAGACTACTGGCTTGGTTATTGGTAGTGATTATATAATTTAATTTAAGAAATCTTGTCGTATAGCTTGTTCTTTGAATATTTAATCTGGTCGGTTTTTTACATGAAAAGGTCATTATCCCTCACCCCACCCCACCCCACCCACTCAGATAAAAACAGATTGATGTCGATAATGCTAACTTGTGGAGTAAATATATTTGTTCATAGTTGGCTAAGATGGCTTACCCTTTATATGCAGTGCCGTAATGGTCATACATTGTGCTCTACCTGTAAAACAAGGGTGCAAAACCGATGTCCGACATGCAGGCAAGAGCTTGGCGATATTCGGTGCTTAGCCTTGGAAAAGGTGGCAGAGTCGCTTGAACTACCCTGTAAATACTACAATTTGGGGTGCCCAGAGATATTCCCATATTACAGCAAACTAAAACATGAGGCAGTGTGCAATTTCAGACCTTACAATTGTCCTTATGCTGGATCAGAGTGCTCGGTTGTTGGTGATATCCCTTTCCTCGTTGCCCATCTCAGGGACGATCACAAGGTTGATATGCATGCTGGGTGTACATTTAATCATCGCTATGTCAAATCGAATCCCCGTGAAGTAGAAAATGCTACCTGGATGTTGACTGTAAGTGAAACATTCAGTTATTAAATCCTGAGTTTAATAGTTATTCCCCCTCTCCCCTTCTTTCTGCATCACTCTTAGCGCCGTAGACGTAAATGCTGGTAAGGAGTATTACCTATAAAACATTTTTTGTGACTTTGTCACTGATGGCATTATTCAGTTTAGTTTGATATTGGCTCAATTTCTTTCGTATCCTCTAATTTTTTCAGTTGATATTTTTCATTTCTTATTATAATACCACACACACTTCAATTTTATCAAGGTCAGTAGCCCTATTACCACATTTATGCTTGGCAAAACTAACACTGTTCGAATTGGTTCAAAGCCAGTCCCAACCCGGATTTGAAAAGAACAAGTGGCTATTAGAATGATCAGACTTCAAATGAGCTCAAATGGCTATTTTTAGTTATTTGAAACAAAACTTAATATTCACGACCTGATTGACCAGACCCGTCCTAAGTCTAAGACTCATTGACCCGAAAACATGAACCCAAAATGGCAAATTGTACCCGTAGGGTGTAACCAATTTTGACTAGAATGATCTGTGTCATATGTAACCACAATGATAGGTGTCCAGATATACTTCTAAGTTTGTCAAATCTGCTTGGTCAGGTCTTCCATTGTTTTGGGCAATACTTCTGCCTTCACTTTGAAGCCTTTCAACTCGGAATGGCCCCTGTATACATGGCGTTCCTGCGCTTCATGGGGGACGAAAATGATGCCAGGAACTACTGTTACAGCCTCGAGGTTGGGGGAAGCGGGAGGAAACTCATATGGGAAGGCACCCCTCGGAGTATTCGAGATAGCCATCGGAAGGTAAGGGACAGCCACGACGGTCTTATCATCCAACGCAACATGGCACTTTTCTTCTCCGGTGGGGACCGCAAGGAGTTGAAGCTGAGGGTGACCGGTAGGATTTGGAAGGAGCAGCAAAACCCTGATGCTGCTCCTTGCATGCCCAATACTTCTACTTGATTTTTTTTTCCATGATTTTGGATGCCATTTGTTATCTCTTCCTGGTTTCTCTCATACTATTGTGTGTAATGGGGTTCATGACTTCATGGTTTCAATGGAATTTTTCGATATTTATTGTAGCTTTTGATTTCTTTTCGTGCCCCTTCTTATAACAAGGCGACTTTTTGGATCATTGTTTTTCTCATAAAATCTGATCGCAATATGTCCGAGGTCCCAATTCCTGGAGCTATGTTTCCGGCATATGACATGGGCGGCATGCCTTTACATGATACTGGAATGGCTCAACCTGTCCTGATTACTGCTTTAGCGACTGCCTTTACGATGCTGGAAGAGAGCTTGTATCCACTAGTGGATGCCATAGAGCATGTGAATGCGGAGTCCCCGGATGCTTTGAACGCCAAAGTTTCCGGAATATGTGTCACTCAACAAGGAAGCTATGATACTCACAATCTCACACTTGTCAAAAATCGAAATACATCGCTGTCCTATTAAGTACTGTCCTATTACACGGATAGCCATCCAAAAACGGACTAGCTGATTTATGCGCTTCAGGCATACATTATACAGTAAGAAATATTACCAATGGTTCTTTTTTAACTAATAGTTGTAATTTAAAATAAATATTACTCGGCCTTTGCAACATTCATTTACCATTTCACAAGTCATAACATTAGAAAGCTACCTGACTGAATTCAAAGCATACTCATCAGTATCGTCTTAAATAAGAAATTGTGTATTAGGAAACAATAATGGGGGATCCCAAAGAAAAAAGTGCATGAACCCAATCAAAGTATGGACAAAAATATATGATGATAGAAGTGAAATAAGGCTGTAAGAAGGACCAGGGGGATGTGCTCCTGCATGATGAACCCTATGAAGCTTCTCTTCTCTCTCATTTTGTTACCTTTTTTACCCCTTTATCTTCTCCAACTAGTCTTTCTCCATTTGGCAAATTGATCATTTCAAATTAGGTTGATAGGAGTGTTTGTTGCTTTTCATGGGAGCATGGGTCATGGGTGATTGGGTGTGGGTTTTAAGATGTGCAAATCATGCATGTCCTATTTGATTGCGGATTCACGGGCCGATTTTCGTACTTCTATTGTCTCGAAAACTTCTTGTTGAGTCATTTTGAGGATCTTATTATCAATAATGGTTAGTAAATGACAATAAAAACATTCAGGACCGATCAAGATGTAGTCAATTCAACTTAGATCATCTATTTGAGTGTAAATTAGGTACACAAACCCGATTAATTTTCCAAGGTGTATTCATAAAATTCGCATATTATAAAGAAAAATTGAAAAACAACTTACGCATGTAACAACAATAAAAACCCAAACATATACACAAGGATACACTTCAATTCACAACCAATAAGAGTAATAACACTTCAATTTTCATCATCTACCCTCCTTTTCACACTTTTAAAAAGAAGATACATACGTTTGAGTAAGTTAATGTACCAAACCAAATACGACTAAGTCCATCATAATCACCTTCTTGATCACCAAAATGTACTACCACTTATAGTACTTCATCCAAGTAATCAATATAGTACCACTTTAGTACTTCATTCCTAGTATAGTTGAAACAATTGGTCACTTGTAAAACTATGGATTACAAGTTTAAAGTCATTATTTATTGATATTAACAATAACGATATCATTTCAATGTCTCAATAACTCCTCCAAGTTACCGAGAATGTTTTAGTCTAGTGGTTAAGACGGAAATAGTATGCTCTATTGTAGTGCGACTAAGTATGCGTTTCGTCAGACCAAAAAAAGAAAAAAAAACTCGCCCAAGTTGCAAAAAAAAGGGGATGTTTGATAGCATTATTTACTTGTATATACGAAGTATAATAATAACATTACCCTATGCTTCAATAACTCTCACAAATTGCAAGGAAAGAGGATGTTTGAGGTCACTATTTACTAATGTCACCGTTAAATCATGCAAATAAATCCATGTCATGCCCAAATGGACGAGAGGGTCAATTTCATAAGTTCAAGGAGGTTCTGTGATAGACAGTAAAATCTCTCCCTTAACATATAAAATGATAAAACTTTCTTCTCTTTTATCTGTGTAGGACACTCGCATTCGACATAAAACACATGATTTTCTTCACATACGCCTTAAATTTTGTGTTAACAATACAAAGATACTCTTTTCCAATATCTCAAACTAAAAGCGTCGAAAAATGCATCGAAACACCAGTCCTTCGCAATTATACAACAGTTTTATTTGAAAATCGGTCATACTAGAAAAAACATAACACAAGAAAGACGTTACAAGGTGGGTCCAACAAAATAAAAACGAGACAAATAATCAACACACTCTTCTTTTAACGGAGCTTCACTTTTCTTCGCTCTCACACTCCCTCTCTCTAAAATTTCAGGAAATTAAATTTCTGATGATAATCATTTCACTGTAAGATAATACAGTAAATTCATTTTAATAATACTTCAAAATCTTAGTTTCAGGAAAAAAGAAAAAAAAAATGTTCATCAATTATTATTTGTAGATTTGTTGATTTCTTGCAGGTTTTTTCCACCGACGAGCTTCATTTGCTGTATTTTCCCTAAGTAAGTTGATTTATTCATCCACATTTTACTGTTTTCAATTGCTGGATTTATCGCGTTTAATTATATGAATTTTTATGAATTTATTAGTTTTTTCTGGTGATTTTAGGTTAATGTGATGATTTTTGAAGAATGTTGAAGCGTGATGTTTCGATTGTTGGAATATCAATCGCATTTTAATTTCTTTAGGTATCGCGTGATTGATTGAACGGTTATTGTAGATTCGTAGACGAAACATGTGTTAGATGTTTGTTTGATTGATTATATTAAAATGTTGAGTGTGTTCAAATGTATGTATGATTTGAATAAATGTTTCGATAGTGTTTATGGAAGTGAGATTGATTATTGTAGTTTTTGGCGAAATGATGTTTAGTTTGAGGTTTAGGTAGATGAATTATGGTACACCGGAAAGTTAACTTTTACGCGATTCCTGACTAGTCTTAGGTTAGCCTAAGGACCGGAATCAGAGGTTTAGGTTAGGTCATTTGCGATAGAGAAGAATAACAAGGTGATGACAAGGTAGTTAGCATCGACTGTTGTTTTTTAGGATGGGAAGAAGTAATTTTTTTGCGTGATAAGATTAAGAGGTTTAGTCATATGTGATTGAGAAGAATAACACGGAGATGACAAACTAGATAACATAGATTGTTGTTTTTAGATGGGATGAAGTAAATTTTTAAGTGATTAGTCAGTGAATGAAATATGTGAGCAAGTGAACAATGAATAAATGTTATTCGGATTTGAGATAGATTAAGAGGTTTAGTCATTTGTAATAGAGAAGAATAACAAGGAGATGACAAAGTAGATAGCGTAGGTTGTTGTTTTTAAGATAGGTCGTAATAAAGTTTTTGAGTAATTAGTGATTCAGTGGATAAAATATGTGATCAAGTGAATTTTGAATAAAGATTTTTTGGATCTGAGATAAGAATTAGTTAGTCATTCATCTTCTTCTTGAGAATACAGGATGTTTAAGTTTGTTTGTGATTGAAAATTCTAGCTGTAGTAGTAATGCACGTAATTGAGACTGAGACTAAGTGGTTTTTTGGTGATTAAGTGATTGTTTGTTTGATTAAGAGGAGAGTTGTTTAATTGAAGTTTATTTTCCAAAAATGGGAGAAGTGACAATGCACACGAGTTTTAATTCGATTGCTTCCCCTGGGTAAGGTTGAAACTTTCATGAACCGACTTCCTACATTGTCACTCAATAAAATTTCTTCTTCCTATATCAAGCATACGATCTGTTTTATCTTAAGATGCTAGTATTTTGTTAAGGGTGAAAAATGAATACAAGTGTTGTATGGTTGTAGGTGAGAGGGTTTTGAACGACTTAGTTCATAATGTCGATGGCAAGTGTTGCTCTTAGCCCTGTTTGCAAGGATTCCTTGACCATTCCAAGTTTTCTCTCGGGCCAGTATGGAAGTTTAGCTGATGAATCAATACTAATATACCTGACTGTTGGTGGCTCAGTTGTTCCTATCCGTGTCCTAGAGTCCGAAACAGTTGCGTCAGTGAAGCTTAGGATTCAAAATCGTAAAGGCTTTTATGTGAGGAATCAAAAGCTGGTTTTTGATGGAAGAGAGATGGCTCGGAATGATTCTCGTGTTAGGGAATATGGAGTAGCCGATGGGACTGTCCTGCATCTGGTCCTCCGCCTATCGGAGCTACAGACCATTACTGTTATGACTGTGTGCGGTAAGGAATTTGAGTTCCACGTTGAGAGGAGCAGAAATGTTGGCTACTTGAAGCAGAAAATTGCTGAGAAAGGCAATGGCTTATTTGATCTCAAAGATCAAGAGTTGATTCGTGATGGTGAGGAGCTTGAGGACCAGTGTCAAATTCAGGAGTATTGTGGAAACAATGATGGTGTCATTCACTTGCTGGTTAGGAAATCTGCAAAAGTAAGAACCAAGCCAATTGAGAAGGATTTTGAAGTGTCAATTGTGGCTTCTGAAGACAAGAGGGGGTGTCTATGGCAGATGCAACCAGTAAAGCCTGTAGGTTTACTCCGGAAAAAGTCCTATAAAGTTCCAAGTTTAGAACCGTTGACAATTAACCCAAAAATTGAGCTTCCATTAGTGATTAAGCAGTTGATTAAAACTACTCTTAGTGGTTTAGAAAGCGGAAACCATCCAATTAGGTCATCCGAGGGTTGTGGAGGAGCTTATTTCTTGCTGGATACTGCTGGTGTAGAATATATATCAGTTTTTAAGCCAGTGGATGAGGAGCCAATGGCAGTTAATAATCCGAATGGTTTACCTGAAACAAAGGATGGTGAGGGACTAAAGAAGGGCACTCGGGTGGGTGAAGGTGCTCTTCGTGAAGTTGCAGCTTACATTTTGGATCATCCTAGAATTGGTCATCGTTCTCTATACCATGGTGATAAAGGTTTTGCTGGTGTTCCACCTACTGCTATGGTCAAATGTTTACACGGCAGTTTCCATCATCCCGATGGTTATGATGGCTCATCCAAAAACTTGAAGATCGGCTCTCTACAGATGTATATGAAGAATTTTGGGAGTTGCGAGGACATGGGTCCCAGCACTTTTCCAGTGGAGGAGGTACACAAGATCTCTGTTTTGGATATTAGGTTGGCTAATGCAGACAGGCATGCTGGTAACATTCTGGTTGCTAAAGATAGTGAAGGTCGAATCAGTCTCATCCCAATTGATCATGGCTATTGTTTGCCTAGCAAGGTGAGAATTTTATTTTGCTTCAGTTCGTATGCATATCAATTTGAGGTGATGTCATTGATTATAAACTGGCAATATGTAAATACTTTGGCAGTTCTTAAACTTGTACTGTAGTTTTTCAGTCGACTGTGATTTAACTTATCTATGC
This sequence comes from Silene coronaria, assembly GCA_028566215.1. Taxonomy (NCBI): domain Eukaryota; kingdom Viridiplantae; phylum Streptophyta; class Magnoliopsida; order Caryophyllales; family Caryophyllaceae; genus Silene; species Silene coronaria. Next base: position 9,199 of record JAOWBH010193628.1, read on the forward strand.
TACTTAGCCCTTACTATTTCATCTATGAGTGGCACTGATTTTAGTGGAGCTCTTTGTGTTTTGTCACGAGGAGCTCTGATTATGCAATATCCATTGCAGTGGTAGCTTAGTGTGTAATGTCATCGAGCGGTGGCAAGACCTAGGTTTGGACTTGGTCAGCATCTTTGTAATTTAGTAACTGCCCTTATGTGACACTATTAAATGTGAATTTATTGGTTATATCAATGCCCACATCGCTTATCTCTTGACTACCTACTGTCCTACTGATGGTCTTGCCATTTTTGGCCTGCATTCTTTTTGATCCAGAAACTGTTACTCTCGTTAAACTTCCTGAACTTAGAGCTGTTTGATAGTTCCTGATTCCTACGAACATACCAATTCAATCATGTTAAATACTAGGTTCTGTAACTCTTCTGACCTGCACTGTCACTATATCTGCAGTTGGAGGATTGTACATTTGACTGGCTCTATTGGCCTCAAGCACGTCAACCATACTCTCTTGACACCATTGAATACATCAAATCGCTCAATGCTGAAGAAGACATTAAGCTGCTTAACCTCCATGGATGGGACCTACCACCAGAGTGTGCTCGATTATTTCGAGTTTCTACTATGCTTCTGAAGAAAGGTGCTGAGAGAGGCCTCACTCCCTTTGCTATCGGAAGCATCATGTGCCGAGAAACTCTGAAGAAGGAATCTGTCATTGAGTTGATTGTCCGAGATGCTGAAGAAACTGCTGGCGTTGGAAATGAAGCCGCATTTCTCGTGGCTGTCTCTTCTGCAATGGATCGCCATCTTGATGAGCTCCCATCATTGAACCCGTAACTGTAGATATGAGTAATGGTATTGGTACCTTACAAGTATAATATGATAATCAAATAGAATTGGCTCTCTATCCTCTATTTTAACTGGCAGTAGAGTCTATGTAACTGTGTGTAGAATGCTGGAACTTTCCACGCCGTCTTGTTTGTTCTTTTGTGTGCACTGTTTTAAGCCTCTCCTAAGGAATAGTATCCCTATCACCCTTTGTTCCTTGCTGGAAGAGACAGTGTTGAATATTCTCTAGTATATGAATAAATAAAGAATGTTCGGATTTTGGAACATTATATCGTGTGTACGTTTTGCGAGTTTGGTTGCCTGTTTTGTCGGAATTGTAGTTTTGCTTATTCATAAACATCTACGGTGCTTTGTTTGTCAACCTCAGTTAGTCGAGCTCTTGACATTACCTTGTATATTTGTGCCCCGAATATAAGGATTTTTCATATAGTCGAATTAGACCCTTACCGAGTCTGATTAATATAGATACCGACAACAAAAATAGATAATGGGAAGAGAAGAGGCAGGGATTGCTCATAATCACAACCAATCTTTTTTTTTCCGATTCAGATTCAATGCAGAGCAATTTAAATGTCTTCTAGATACAGCAATACATCAAGTAATTTCCTCATAAAAGGGACAACTTTGATTGAAAGGATGATTGAATCGATCACACAGTATCGAGGCACTAATAAAACTGTAGCTACGGAATGTAACAATCAGAAGATATACCTCACAGGTATATTTCTGAGATGAAACTACAGTTTCAGTGTCTTCAATCCTAGAAATTGTGGGATAAGTCTTTTTTGTTGATGTGTATATGTTATATTATATATATAAATATAAGTAAATCATAAGTCTTGAGAAACCACACAATTTGACGACTAAGTACATCGTCTTCTCGATGCTTTCCACCACCACCACCACCACAGGAAGTCGGTTATCAGTCTGCAAAAGCATCACATCAGGAAGACAGATCAGTTCAGTGGTCTGGGCCTCACAATAATTCGAGTTAATCATCTTGACGAAAAAAATGATAATAATTGCTTAGAAATTAAAGTACCATAGATTTGAAGATTAGGATGGGTGGATTGAAGGCGGTAAGGATAGAACTGAGGCGATGATGACGATGTAGCAAGCTGAAGTACAGTGCTGCTACTTGGCTGATCATCCCCTAGAAATGGCATTTCTAGCTGCTCTTGCCCAGCTCCCATTAACTGTATGTCAGTATCTGTGTTAAACTCACTTAGGATAATCAAAATTTGACAATTGATAACAACTGTATTGTGTACATGTTGACTGTTTTACTAAGTCATCTGTGGTGAAATCCACAATCTCTGTTTAAAACCCGTCAACATCCATGTTTTGCATATAAGGAGCTAAGGCAGTGTCAAGGTATCGTCTTGGGCACAATTTTTGTGTGTAAAAAAAGACTTATTTTGCCCTGAAATTAAAAGCAACATAATCTGGTGTCGAAAGAAGATTTCAGTTGCAGGAAAACACTCGGGTAAAAGAAAGTGTCGAAGTAAAATAGGACACTAATAAGGAACTTGCTATACCCAACGGTACATGTTGCCATTGTCGGCCTGCAGCATTTGCTCCTGCACATTGTCCACAAAATCGTAAGAGTAATGTTTTTGGAATCAACATAAGAGATGGATGATGTACCTTTAACAACATGGCAGAGTTTCGTGAAGAAGACAGTAAGTTACCTTTTTGCGAAGATTTTCGAGTTGTTGATGCATGAGTTGATTCTGTAAACCAAAAATAACTATGCTATGAATACACTTTTGACTGAATAACAATGCTATGAAGTCTTGCATTACTGTTTGACCTTTTTTTTCTTTGAGGGAATTGAACTCGAGACTAAATGGTGAGGAACAAGCATAACCGCCTAATAGCAAGTTCAAAAGATTCTCAAAACCGGGCCCAGACTTTTTGGAGTCTAAATAGTAGCTAAGGTTCATATTCGAGTACCATCTACTAAAAAAAAGTTTTTCTACTATATGGAACCTCAAACGATCTTTTAGAACCAAACCTCTCAAATTTATTTGACGGTCTTGATGCATACCTTCCTAGAGCGAATGAGGTTGAGAGAAGACTCAAGCCTTTGTTCATGTTTATGCAATTCTTCAAGGGGAAGTGGACCCAAATCCTCAGCCAAATAATGCCTCATATTCTGCTCAGCAACTCCAATTGCTTCCTTTAGTGCTTCCACTTCTTGGTACATTTCTTCCTGTATGTACTTTTATCACTATATGTTACCCTACACATTTCTAATAAGCGACTCGTAACAAAAGACTCGTTTAATAATATGTACGACTTATATTGTTAAGTAACGTCTTTTGAAGCAATTTTCATCACAAGAGTAAGATTGTGTAGGTACGTATACATCTGGTTTTATTAATTACCCCGTCATAATGTACCAAAGTTTTTAAAGTATTAAGGTAATGTTGTTGGACGATATTTGTTTACCCGATTGTCATGGACTGGTAGCTGAGTGTTCTTATTAATCAGATACTTTTGTACGATTTGCTCCAAGTTTTGATCAATGAAACCTGAACAACTGCATTATAATTGACAATCAAATGGGTTGAAACAAAAGATGAGAATTCTATAAGCAAAACAAATGAATAATAAAGTTAACATCAAAATATTTAATTTCGACCTATACTAAATCTAGTTTTCTTACCTTACGAACAAAAAAATCGAACATACTTTTGGTATATGTTATATGAATGAGGTCGCGTGATTGTTAAGTTACATTTTTTTGTTATGACCACCTAGGTCGCCTACATAATCACTTAATAAGACAACGAGTTATCGGTCGATTGATTTGAATTAAATATACTCCGTAATTAAGTTTGTAAAATGATTTCCTCCCTTGCCACATCTCATTCCATTATGTATCGGAATAATTAATCTTCATTTTATATCGTTAATTATGTGCTTAAATATTGTGTGATAAATATTGAACATACTTTAGTTAGCAATGTCACTAATCATGTTAAGAAATGATAAATATTGTGTGATGTACAAATAGATGATATTTTTCATGGATATATAATAAAAGTAATAATGTTAAACAAAAAGAATGTGTAAAAATTAAATTCCTTTATTATTAAGAAGACAAAAGAATATGGTCAAAAAAACAATTTGTAGGTGTCAGAGATCTGCAATTGAAATAAATAAATAAAAAATAATGATTACAGACCACATGAACAATATCAGAAGACTGGTGAAAGAAGAAATAATGCCCTAACTTGAGTTGCTGTTGAACATAAAAAGCATGTGACTATGTTATTAATCACTTCCTAAATAACCCAAATTGACACTTTTCTGACCACCATCATCACATCCCCTTGTTACAACAAAGATTTTTTTTAAAAAAATGTGTGTTTTCATATAGTAAGATAATGTATATCTGATATCTTAAATTTATAAGAGTCATTGAAGTACCGGAACAATATTATTGTTGGTGTTGTTTAAGCTAATAATAACAAAAATATGTAAGTATGTTTTATACAAAATCACTGTTTTTTGTCTTTACACTTGCTTTTCCATTAAAGTTTATACTTTGAATCGCGCAGTTTAATCTAACATTTCATTTAAACAAAAACAAAAAATATCAATGATTTCATATCTTAATAATAATTTCGCTTCTCTCAATTTGTCATTGTTTTCGTAGATCAAATGGTTTTATACGATGATTCAAGTTTTGACGGTACTACATCTTATAATCAACTTTACCATAGTGTTAAAATTAGACCCATAGTCGATACAAGTATAGTTAGATTATGTGATCTTATGCAACAATTCATATTAGACCCTCCTATATCTTATAACTTAATTAAATAACAACCCGCCATGGTTTTTAGAAACATTAGTGTATGTATAATAAAACATTAACATTTTATTTTATACCACAGTTCAAGTTAGGCGACCCTAAATCTTATAAATAAGTAATCAACTTTAGTTTCAGAACCATATATATAATTATACAACTATACTCTTAGTAAATCTAAATACGACAATTTTAGATTAGACGATCCTATATCTCATAACTTAAATAATCCGCCATGGTTTTTAGAAACACAATAATAAAGTCACACAGGTATAATAATAAAACATTAATATTTTATAAAGAATTAGATAGGGTAATTAAGTAGAGATCAAACCTGTTATTAGGGAAAGTATAGAGCTTGTTAGTTCCAGAGAAAATGATGAGACCAATTTGAGCATCACAAAGAATAGCTAATTCAGTTGCCTTCTTCAAAAGCCCTTGCCTTCTCTTGGAAAATGTCACTTGTCTGTTGGTCCTATTCTCTATCTTCCTCAATTCTATCT
>JAOWBH010193956.1:0-17961 GCA_028566215.1 Silene coronaria
AACTATTATTAAAAAAAATACGTTATAACACATTCATATATGACAATGACTTTTACATTAAGTAGAAATTCATTTCCCAAATAGTCATTAATCTTCTTGTGCCACAGTGGTTAGAATGTCAACTGGAGAGTTGGAGGTCCTGGGTTCGATCCCTCCTAACAGCAGAAAATATTAATGCCTCTACAAGAGGTGGTGCATGGACATTTATGCATGTTCGGATAGCTAGGCGGCGGGCGACGGTCATACCCTAGCCAAGCTAGGGTGACGTGGCATATAGGGCCCATACTTATTAGGGTGACGTGGCATATAGGGCCCATACTTATTATGTCATAGCCAATTTAGATACTAACATATTAGTAGCTAATTTAGCAACGGTTAAATTGGTCTCTAATTCAGTCACTACTTTAGTTACTGTCAATTTCTGGTCGCTAATGTAACTACATAAACTTCGGTCTCTATTATTGTCGCAAAAGTAGCTACTTCACATTTGGTAGCTAATAATTAGTTAGCTACGGACCATATTTTGTCGCAAATTCCGTCTCTATTGTAATTAGTTACTGAAACTAACCGGTTTGCTACTGAAATATTTGTAGCTATTTGGCTTTCACCTTGTAGTGTAATTTAAAGGCAGTAAATGAAATACTTACGAGGCAGTGTACATGAGATACTTGAGAGGAGGGAATAAGGTAAAAGCCGATTTAGGGACGACCTCAAAGTTGCAATGACCGATCATGTTCAGCAAGTCAATGTAAGTGAGATACAACGCTATGGCAGCAATCGAACCAAGTCCGGTTAATATAACTGTCAGCACAGGGATGGCAAAGAGAACAAAGTATGCTATGTGTTCGGCGCATGAATGAACAACCGCTGTCAGCACAGGGATGGCAAAGAGAATAAATTTAAGTTATCCGCCATGGAAACAAGTATTAAACATATATAATTACGAATCAAAAATAATGCAAATGTCAGCTTGCTTAGCTAGTGGAGGCGTAGAGCTATGCGGGCTGATACTCGTGACCTGATGGGTTAGTTCAAGCCCTATCAGCATCATATTCGACAATGTATCCCTAGGGATGTAAATGAACTGCCCTCGGAATCGGCTCGGTCAAAGCTCGGCTTGTGCTCGGTCAAAACGAGCTTGAGCCGAGCTTGGCTAAATACGAGCCGAGCCCGAGCTCAGCAAGGCTCGGCTCGGAAGCTCGTTTATGATTTTTTTTGTATAATTTTTATACTTAAATATTAATTTTGTTTTAAATTATATGTTATTTAGCCATTTATAAAAATATTATAAAATAGTATTTTATAACCTTATTTGTTATTTAAAAAATATTTATATTTATTTACATATAAAAAGCGAGAAAGTGAAAATATTATAAAGACAAACGAGCTCGATTCGAATTCGAGCCGAGCGCGAGCTTTATCTGAGCCGAGCTCGGGCTTCAACTTTTTAGGCTCGACGAGTTTCGAACCGAGCCTGAGTTCGAGCTAAAAATTTTGAGCCGAGTCCGAACCCGCTCGAGCTCGAGCTCAGTTCGGCTCATTTATACCACTAAACCAATATTACGGTGCACATTTGCAATACGATAGACAAGATTAAGGAGTACAACTACTCACCTTTGTAACAACTCAGACGTTAGAATTGCTAACAAATTAGAGCAAATGCAATGGGACAAACTTTATATAAAGTTCTTCATTGTCATGTCATATTTTGAAAATTTAAGAAATTTTTGTAATTAACTTAGTAAGGCTCTGTTTGACAGCACATTTCAGGCACCTGATTTGACCAAAGTAGCTTTTTTGACAAAAAATTCATGTAGCTTATTTCTTTGCAAGTGTTTGGCAAGTAGCTTATTTGTTCAAATAAGCTACCTGAAATGAAATGCTACATAGGGTAGCATTTGAGATTTCAGGTACCTGATTTAGTTTATATTCCTTTTTTACCCTTCAATATTTAACATATTAAATAAGTTATATATCCTTTTACGTCATTTGAGTAAAATAAGCTACATTTTCAGTTAGTTTGCCAAACATTTTATTATATAATCAGTCACCTAATCAGCTCCTAAATTTCAGTTACCTTATCAGTTACCTTTTCAGGTTTCAGTTACCTTTTTAGTTTTCAGCTACCTTTTCAGCTAATTTTACCAAACAGAGTCTTACTCTAATACACTACTTTTAAGTATATTTTTCACTCTTTAAAGTTGTTATACTCTTCAACTTACCTTTGTTGTTTTCATTAGTATTAAGGTATATATCCTTTGATTTTTTTCCAAGCAAATATTCTTTTTTTTTTTTTTTTAATTTCTATTTTTTAATCTTTTTTTTTTTGCATTTTTATATTCAATTTTTTTTTGTATTAATGAGCTGTTTTTAAAATAGAAGTGAAGATGGTTAGAATTGTATTCTTTGGACTTCTATTGTAATTTTTAGATACTTATCTTATACTGTAATTTGTAGGTCTTTACATGTAAATTTTGTAATTTTTTGATGTTCTTAATTCATCATCGATATTAATTAGTGAATAGAATCGCTAATAGAATCACTAATTATTGAATTTAAGATAGACATTTGAAGGATAGATTAGAATAAGAATTGTGTTGAAAAGAGAGGGTAATTAATTGGCAAATAAATCATGGAGGGGCCTACATAAAGAGACTTCTCTTTTATAATTAGGGAGATAGGTAGAGAGATTAAATACTGAAAATATGAAAGAAGGAAATTAATTAGGATGGTAATCATGGGGGGCCACATATAGTTTTTTTTTTTTTTTTGATAAGGTAAGAAAACTAAGTTGATCCTCTAGAATAGGACCAACCTATCGCATCCTTTCGAATGAGAGAGGTAAGTTGAAGCCACCGACTTTCAACCCACCTCGAAAGAGTTGGACACGAATGTCCAATAGAAACCATAAAGTCAGCAACTTTATTAGTTTCACGAAAGCAATGTTTAATTATCACTTCTTCGAAAAAAAGAAGATCTAATTTTACATCCTTAATAATAATAGAGATTTACCAAAGAATTTGCCAAGTTAAACAACCAATGAGAAGTCTTTAAAAGATTTCCCTTGTATACTTAGACATATTTTATGGTTATGTATAATATATAATGCAAAATTTAATTAGATCGCTTAAAAAAAAAACGGAAATTGTAAAAAAAAAAATGTATACATAGAACGATTATCGGTTAACCGTAACCAAACTGCTAATAACCGTTCAATGTGGTTAACCGAACCGCTTATGACCATTAGAAACGGTGTGGTTTAGGTTCTGAGTTTGGCCGAACCGAATCGCGCCCGAATCGAATTAAATTAGCGGTCGGTTAACCGATCCGTAAATGAACACCCTACTAACTAGTAATCATTCCCACAACTTCCACTAGTGAGATATTGTTTGTTTTTATTAACTTTAGTTTTTATTAGCTCATCTTAACAACTTATTATTGTATCGAAGAGTTCTTAACCTAGTTTCTAAAATAAAGATATCGTAATATGAGGTTACTAATTTAAATCCCGTCTCACATATGACAAGAAAAACAACGTGACAACTTAATGTGTAACGTGGTATTATTGACACAGTGACATTGGTCTTTAACTTTTGGTGGCCTTGGGTGACTCCGAAGAATCATTATGATCGATGCGTAAAAATAAGACTATATGTCAGCTCAAGCGGTTAGAGTTTTTTTACTTCAATTGTACGGTTAGTGGTTCGATTCTTACCAGAAACATAAAACTTTCATTTGAAACTAAAAAAAGAAGATCATCATGATGCATACCATACCTCAGCAAACAAAATGTCAAATAGTAGTCACACAATTAAAAAATAATAAGATAATCATTTGAACCTCTTAAGTCTTAAATCAAGGAATAAGTCGAGGAAAATGACGAAGTCAATATTTATAGTTGTGGAGATTAATCATTTTAAGGAACAAACGAATAACACATTAATGTGAAAAGAAATTTAAGAATTACTAAGTAGCGGGTTAGGAAGCGCTAGGCACCACTACAAAAATGCTCAAAGGGATCACTAATAACAAATCTGTTATGTTGTCTAACCTGTCTCTTAATATAAGAAACCATTTATTTATTAGAACCGGTCTCTTAAAATCATTGATAAGACACCCGTTGTGTTGTTCAACCGGTTTCTTAATATAAGAGACAATTTATTTATACCAACCGGTCTCTAAAGTTATAGATAACACACCGGATAAGGTAAACAACAGGTTTCTTAATCTGAGAAACCATTTACCTATGTTTCCTATGAGAACTGGTCTCTTAAAAATTAGTGAACAACCGCCGTTACGAATTCCTAGCAATAAAGCCCAAAAAGGCCTAAACATCTTCTTTGACCACAATTATTAATCCGCCGTGGGATCGTGGAGCAACAAAATAAATGAAGAAAACCTTACAACTATCATTCTTTTTCTTCCTTAATTCATCTCATTCTAAATCATCTTCATGTAACAAAAAATTAAGAAACTCGAATTCGCATTTGGCCGCCATTTTCTTCTTCCATTGTATTTTATATATCCACTGCGTGCACCAGAGACAATCGAATACAATTTAATTGAGGAACCGATCCCTCAAACCTGCACCGAGTTCCCCATCTCGGATCTGTTCCTCAACCTGCACCGAGTCGCCTTAGTGTGGGTTTTTAAACCCGAACCGATTCTTGAGTCGGAGTGGGAGGTCTGTGTTCTTACTCACCAGATTCTTGTTTTTTTTTTTTATTATTATTGTTTTGAAATTAATGGTGATTTTTCTACTAGCAATTGTTTGACCCATTTTGTTATCTTGTGTAATTGTTAGATTTTCATAGTTGAATGGTGTAGACATTTGATGGAGTGTAATGTCTGTTTTTTTTTAAGCTATGTTAATGGCGAGATTTCGAATTATTTGGAATACTAGTTGCAAGCACTTATACTGCTTTACTATTTGATGATATCTTAACTTAAGCAACATCTAAGAGAGTATTATTATAAAGGAGTTTAAGCAACCGGTACTAATTTGAGACTACGACATGGTAATGTTTGGGTATGCAGGAGGCTATTTTTTTCCCCATTTTTCATATATAATTGATGTTTGTATTTTCTCTTTGTACAGGAGCAATGCCATTGTAATGGATTCGAGATCAAGTGCAAATTAGATCTTCGGACGGAGTCAACTTATTTAGAGGGTATTTTTTTCTGTTTAATTTATTTGTTTTATGATTAAATGTTAATTTATTTGAAGCCACTATACCATTAAGATTGATCTGATTTTGATAGTTGATGCCTTGACGGTGATAATGTAAATAAATTGTAATATTTTTAGTAATTGTTGATTGAAATTTTATTATTTTAATTTTTTTTGAATGATATTTTTTTTATTTTAGCTAATACCTAAGAAACCGGTCTATTTGTGAAACCGGTATTTTAGGAATGCTCAAAGAGACCGGTTATAACCAACAACCAGTGTTTTAAGTACAGAGTAAAGAGACCGGTTTTGAGTAATAACTGGTCTTTCAGTTTCACCAAAGAGACCATCATCTCCACCGGTCTCTTAGGCTAAGACACCTGTGAGATATAAATCGGTTGTAGTCCGGTTTCTTAGGCCGTTTTCAACCGGTCTCTTAGGGATTTTTTGTAGTAGTGAGGCTTCATTATTTTTTTTTTAAGTGTTGGGGCCGAGAAAGTTGAGATACTTACCTGACCCGAAGATGACAACGGACTGGGTTGAGCAGAGCCGGCATGTAAGTGGTTGAGCTACAAAAAACTTGCCCAAATGGCCGGGGTGGGCCGAGCCAGCCTGCATGGTTAAACAGCCCTATTTATGTCACTATACATATGGTAACCTTGGTCCCTACGTTCTAGAATCTCTAATCATTCTAGAATGGAACAATCAAGTAAAATCCAATTAGAATACACTCGTTTTCATCCCAATCAATATGAGTGCAAATTATGCCACATGTAAGTGGTTGACGCACAACCGCACATTCTAAAGATAAATATGGGATGTCCATAAAATAAAATAAAATATTATGGGATAAGTCAATTATCTAAACCCCCATGAGGCCACGAGGAGGTGTATTTTCCAGGATCATACATACGCTGTAACTTGTTTTCGCACATCACTTCAGTCTTCACCTAATTAATTAATTACACGGTTTACAGTTGAATAATTTTAAATCTCTACGTATTGTTTTACGTATTCTCCCACAATCCAACTACCACTTTCCTCTATATAAGGCATTATTGTTTCATTTGTTTAAGCATCACATTTTCACATACACTTTCAATCTTATAACATAAAAGTCTTAAACGATATTCATAAAGTCCTAAATTTATAAGTTCATAAATCAATAATAATGGATATCATGCTAGTTCAAAAGGGGTTGTATGCCCTTTTCGTTGCGATTGCGGTTGCGGTGACAGTGTCGAAGCTGAAGGGGAGGAAGTTGAAGCTTCCCCCAGGACCGTTACCAATTCCTATATTCGGGAATTGGTTGCAGGTTGGGAATGATCTTAATCACCGGAACCTCTTGGACCTTGCCAAGAGGTTCGGAGATATAGTATTACTACGTATGGGGGTTCGAAATGTGGTTGTTGTTTCCACTCCGGAACTGGCCAAGGAAGTGCTCCTTACCAAAGGAGCTGAATTCGGGTCTAGGCCGAGGAACCTAGTCTTTGATATATTCACTGGGGGAGGACAAGACATGGTGTTCACCGAGTACGGTGAACACTGGAGAAAAATGAGGAGGATCATGACGGTTCCCTTTTTTACGAACAAGGTTGTACAACAACACAAGGCCGGTTGGGAGGAGGAGGCTGCGAGTGTGGTTGACGATGTTATTAAACACCCCGAGTCCTCCTCCACCGGTATTGTCCTACGTAAACGTCTCCAACTCATGATGTACAATAACATGTACCGTATCATGTTTAACCGTCGCTTTGAGAGCGTGGACGACCCTCTTTACATCAAGCTCATTTCCATTAATGCCGTAAGGGGAAAATTGTCTCAGACATTTGATTACAATTACGCCGATTTTATCCCAGTACTCCGACCTTTCCTTAGCGGATATCTCAAGTTATGTATCAAAATCAGGGATAAGAGATTAAATCTCTTCAAGGACTACTTTGTCGACGTCCGCAGGTACGACAGTCATCGCCTTGACCCTCTTGCTTTTCTTTAACGTAATTTTGGGTTTGATTATGATAGGTCGTGATCAGATAACACTTATTTGTCAAACGCTCATTTTAAAACCAAATTAATGTGAAAACCACACTTTTACACCTTGACACAAAAGACAAAAGTTGACCTTCAACAACAATGACAAGTTTGAATTGATTATTTTACTTCCCATCAAATATTAATTACTGAATACAAAATAAACAATTTTTGTAATGAATTATGGTCATGTATACAGGAAATTATCAGGAACAAAGGCGTCAAATAACACTGAACCAAAATGTGCCATAGATCACATCCTGGAAGCACAAAGTCGAGGCGAAATTACTGAAGAAAATGTAATGTACATTGTTGAGAACATCAATATAGCTGGTGAGTTAACTTGTAAAACTTTCTTCAGCTCGTTGCTATTAAGATATAAATAGCAACCTTGTTTTTATGGAGTGTAAAACCCGAATACTAATAATTTGAACTGAACTAAATGTTAACAGCCATCGAAACAACATTGTGGTTGATAGAATGGGCCATAGCTGAGTTAGTCAACCACCCTGACATTCAGCAGAAGGTGAGGGAAGAGCTAGACAATGTGCTCGGAAAAGGGAACCAAATAACCGAGCCAGACACACATAAACTTCCATATTTGCAAGCAGTGGTGAAGGAAACGCTCAGGTTACGGATGTCCATCCCGTTGTTGGTACCTCACATGAATGTGCACGGTGCCAAGCTAGGCAGTCATGACATTCCTGCTGAAAGTAAGGTATTAGTCAATGCTTGGTGGCTCGCGAACAACCCTGAGCATTGGCAAAAACCGGAAGAGTTTAGACCCGAGAGATTCTTGGAAGAGGAGTCCAAAGTTGAAACAAATGGGAATGATTTTCGATACCCTCTTTTTGGAGTTGGTAGAAGGAGTTGTCCTGGTATTATCCCTGCTCTACCGATCATCTCCATTACTGTTGGCCGTTTGATTCAGAACTTCGAACTTCTTTCGCCTCTCGGCCAAGCCAAGGTCGATACGACGGAGCAATGTGGACAGTTTAGCTTGCATGTCCAGAACCACTCCACTGTTTTGCTTAAACCTAGACTTTAAGGCTCATTTGTTTTTCTTGTATCGCGCATATTTAGTCTAGGATACAGGTTGCGTTTGAATAGAGGGAGTTATATTAACGGTTATAAGTGTTAACCATGCACCTCCGAGAAAAACGCTCCCTCTTAACACAAATTCTAGAATAAGACAGTCTCATATGTAAGACGATCCTTTTAGAAAAAAAAAAATTCATTCATTTATTCTATTAATAAAAAGTGTTTTTTATAATATTTGACTGTCTTTCAATGTGCAACCGTTATTATCACCTAAATACGCCTTTGTCTAGGATACAACTTACGTTTGAACCTCATTTCTTGGATCAAAAGCAGACTTATTGTGACACCTCAAATATTCATTAACTTCATTATTCAATAGTTATGCTTTCCTCTAATTTAGGAATGTAATTAGGTTGTAATCAAGTATATATATCTAATGATAATGAAAACCCTAATCAAGGGATTCCAACTATTAACACGGTATCAGCCTACGGAAAATTATCTCGATAATTTCCTCGGTCCTTCGTCCCTGTAGTGTCGTTCCTGCAATTTTTTTCGAAACTCTTGCTGTTGCATTCATGTCGAACGATACTCCCCCTCCTCCTCCTCCCAAATCCCAACTTCATCCCGTTTTTACCGTCACAAATATCCAGAATCGAGTCCGTGTCCTTGACGGCACGAAAGTTACATATGCGTCTTGGGTTCGCCTGTTTAAACTTCATGCCCGCAGTTATGACGTTCTTTCTCACATTGATGGCACGGCTAGCCCTGCAAATACAGATTCGTCATATGCCGATTGGTATAAAGTAGATGCACATGTCCTCCAATGGATCTACGGTACGGTCAGCGACGACATTCTCCCTCGTATTCTTGAAGATGAATCTACTGCTCGTGAAGCATGGCTCCGGGTCGAGAATATCTTCAACAACAACAAAGGGGCTCGCGCCGCTGCTCTTGAGTCTGAGTTTAATGGCCTTAAACTCGAGAATATGCCATCTTTGGAAGCGTATTGTCAACGACTCCGGGAACTTGCCGGGATGTTGAAAGATGTAGATGCTCCGGTCACCGAGCGGCGGCTCGTCATACAACTCGTCCGTGGTCTTCCTGGTGAGTATGATACTGTAGCCTCATATATTAATCAAACTTCTCCGAATTTTGAGACCGCTCGTAGTATGCTAGAGCTTGAATTGCATCGTAAGTCTGGCCGCGAAGAAGCCGCCACTGCCTTGGCTGCCCCTGCCGCAGCACCCTCTGACCCGTGGGTTGACCCGACACCCAAGACCACACCTTCGGCTCCCCCTCGTCAGCCCCAAAATAATTCCAATAATAATGATCGAAACAACCGTCGCAACAATAACAGAAACTACCAACAAAATCGCCCTCCACCCTCTGCCCCTACCCAACCACCTGCATACCCGTGGGGACCACCCCCTTGGACCCCACCACCCTGCCCTTACCCCACTTACCCGGGTTGGGCCCCTCAATGGCCGTCTCAACAGCAGCAGCCGCGTCCTCAACAGTCCCGCGGCGGCCAGAATCGTTCGTTTGGGCAGGCGTATGTCACTGATAATGAACCGCCTCAACCTACTGATTTGAGTCAGGTTTTTCAAGCTCTCTCGGTGCATAATAATACGGATCCGTGGTTTATGGATACGGGCGCATCATCTCACTTAACCTCCGATCCAGGTATGATTAAATCTCCCTTTAATACGAGCAAAATTCGTTCTATTTATGTCGGAAACGGTAATAGCATTTCTGTTTTGGGTTCCGGTACCTCCACGATTACATCCCCTGACCGTACCCTTCATTTAACCCAAGTCCTTCACACACCCCACATTATTAAGAACTTAATTTCCGTACGTAAATTTACCCGAGACAATAATGTTAGTGTTGAATTTGATCCATTTGGTTTTTCTGTGAAGGATATTCCGACTGGGAAAACGATTTTGCGGAGTGATAGTGGCGGAGAACTCTACCCTGTGTCAGCCGTCCCTGGTCCCACATCCACTCATCCCACTGCTTTCTTGACCCACGGCCCCGACATATGGCATTCCCGACTTGGACATCCCGGGAATTCTATTCTAAGTTTTTTACATTCATCGAGTCGTATTTCATGTAATAAATCCAACATTTCTGGTTTATGATCGTCGTGTCAAATTAGCAAACATAAACGATTGCCTTTTAATGATTCATCTTCTAAGTCTCTTGCTCCTTTCGATATTGTGCATAGTGATTTATGGACTTCCCCAATTTTAAGCACACACGGCCACAAGTATTATATGGTGCTCATCGATAATTTTTCCCAATTTGTTTGGGTATACCCTCTTAAATACAAGTCACAAGTCTACGAAAAATTTATTCAATTTCACACTTATATTCATACTCAATTCAAGACGAAAATTAAATCGTTTCAATGTGACTTAGGCCGCGAATTTGACAATAATCCCTTCAAAACGTTTGCTAATAAACACGGTTTTGTTTTCCGTTTCTCGTGTCCACAAACATCTCCCCAAAATGGTAAATCGGAACGAATGATTCAAAGACTTAACGATATTACCAACGTCCTTCTCCAACACGGCTCGGTTCCCAAGCACTTTTGGGTCGATGCCCTTCACATCGTCACCCATCTTCACAACATACTACCCACCTCCACCCTCCAATTTCGGAACCCCACCTCCGTCCTCTATCTCAAAAATCCGTCATATGAACATCTTCGTGTGTTTGGTTGTGCTTGCTATCCAAATATATCCGCTACACGTCCACATAAACTTGCCCCTAAATCCCTCAAATGTGTCTTCCTAGGATACCCTCCTAATCAACGGGGTTATAGGTGTCTCGAAATAGCCACTGGAAAATTGTTTATCTCGCGTCACGTCACTTTCGATGAAGGAGTTTTCCCATTTCAGGAATCGTCACCTGCCCCTAAACCTCCTGACTTCGACCCACCCGTTCCCATTATCCAACCCACGACTGCCACTACCCGTGACCCTCCGCTCAACCCGAATCCCAACCCGCTTCAGACACCACCCGATTCCCCAACCAGCCAACCTCCACATAATACTCCTACTACTCCGCATACCCCTGCCTCCCCAAATACTCCTGCCACGCAAACACCCAACCCACAACCAGCTTCCGCTCCCTTTCCTAGCCCACCGCCACCCCCACCTCCACCCCCTCCTAGACGTCCACTCATCCCTACACATTCTATGTCAACCCGTGGCATGAATGGTATCTTTAAACCAAAAGCCCTCACATCAACCTCTCTTTCACCATTACCCAAATCCCCTCAACTTGCCCTCCAGGACCCAAATTGGAATCGTGCTATGCAGGACGAATTTTCCGCATTACGGGAAAATCATACTTGGGACTTGGTTCCTAGAACACCTGATGCGTCTATTATTCGTTGTATGTGGCTTTTTCGTCATAAATTTAATGCAGATGGTTCCCTCCAGCGCTACAAGGCTCGCCTTGTGGTTAACGGTAAATCTCAGCAAATTGGCATTGACTGTGAGGAAACTTTTAGCCCGGTTGTGAAGCCTACTACTATTAGAACAGTTCTTAGCCTTGCTGTTTCCAGGTCTTGGTCAATCCGTCAGTTGGATGTTAAAAACGCATTTTTACATGGTAACTTGGAGGAAACAGTCTATATG
This sequence comes from Silene coronaria, assembly GCA_028566215.1. Taxonomy (NCBI): domain Eukaryota; kingdom Viridiplantae; phylum Streptophyta; class Magnoliopsida; order Caryophyllales; family Caryophyllaceae; genus Silene; species Silene coronaria. Next base: position 11,893 of record JAOWBH010193956.1, read on the forward strand.
CATCAACCACCGGGATTTGTTGATAAATCTGCTCCTACTCATGTGTGCAAACTCCGAAAATCGCTTTATGGCCTTAAGCAAGCGCCACGCGCTTGGTATCATCGGTTTGCCACTTTTATTATTTCAAAGGGCTTTGTTAGCAGTAAATGTGATTCTTCGTTGTTTATTTACAAAACCCCAGCTGCTACGGTGTACCTACTACTCTATGTTGATGATATTGTTATCACCGCCTCTAGCCCTCAATTACTACGGTCTCTAATCAGTTGTCTCTCCCGTGAATTCGCCATGACTGACCTCGGCAATCTCCATCATTTCTTGGGCATCTCTGTTCGTCGAACTTCTCGTGGTCTCTTTTTGTCTCAGGAAAAGTATGCAACTGACATAATTAGCCGGGCTAAAATGGCATCTTGCAAACCGTGCTCTACACCTGTTGAAACGGGCTCTAAGCTCAGTGCTAATGACGGTCCCAAAGTCGAGGACCCTGTTCTTTATCGTAGTCTGGCCGGCGCATTGCAGTACCTTACCATTACGCGACCAGATATTACTTATGCAGTGCAACAGGTTTGCTTATTTATGCATGATCCGCGTGCTTTTCATTTTCAATTTTTGAAACGGATCATCCGCTATCTCAAGGGCACTACTGGTCACGGGTTAACTATCAAACCCACTCGTACACATGCACTTACAGCTTATTCCGACGCCGATTGGGGCGGTTGCCCGGACTCTCGACGTTCCACGTCGGGCTATTGTGTATTTTTGGGTGATAACTTAGTCTCCTGGTCTTCGAAACGTCAAGCTACTGTATCTAAGTCCAGTGCTGAGGCTGAATATCGCGGGGTTGCTAATGCCGTCGCAGAAACTAGTTGGCTCCGTAACTTATTGTTCGAATTACATGTGCCACTTCGCAAGTCGACTCTCGTTTTTTGTGACAATATATCCGCTGTCTGTCTCTCTGGTAATCCGGTCCAACATCAACGAACTAAGCATATCGAGATTGACATTCATTTTGTTCGTGATAAAGTCCACATTGGTGAAGTTCGTGTTCTTCATGTTCCCGCTAAGTGTCAATATGCCGATATCTTCACTAAAGGACTCCCACGACATCTCTTTGATCGGTTCCGTACCAGTTTAAGCGTTCGCCCCGCTACCGCTCTAATTGTGGGGGCGTGTTAGACGAATATATTATATATATATTCTAGTAAATATTATCTTAATTAGTCATATATGTTGTAACCATATTTAGTTATGCTTTCCTCTAATTTAGGAATGTAACTAGGTTGTAATCAACTATATATATCTAATGATAATGAAACCCTAATCAAGGGATTCCAACTATTAACAGTCAAGACTCAAACACTCCTAAATTCCGATAGCTTTATATTTTACTATGCAAAAGTGACAATTAGCCCCCATTATTTTGATCAATTGTGAGATAGGAAGTGCTAATGCGATACGGGGTGTCACCAAAACTCGGTAACACCCTATAAAAAAATAGAAAAAACTAAAAAGTTGTTTTAGTTTTTGCGCCAATATTGTAGAAATAAAATCGTAATTCACAATCTATTATATGAATAAATAAAGGAAAATGAGATGACGACACCCGGTGTTACCGAGTTTGAGTAACACCAATGTCATTTTTGTTCTATTTAAATTCTAATAAAACTAAAACATTAAATTACTCATTCCTAACATCAATTACTATTACTAAGTTCATGCAAATGACTGACTATAATAGCGATTTTATTCACTGATTAATGTCGATGATGACTGATGAGTGGCTTATTAAAAAAATCTAAATCTAAAAATTATAAAATTTACAATTATATGGAAAGATCTAAAAATTACCAACTTTAAAAAATTACAGAGTAATACAGTTACAAATTTACTTTATTCTAACATTAAAAAATTAAGGTTTAAACTTAATATTTTAAGGACTAATAAAAAGGATGTCGGGGAAAAAAATACAAAATCACTAAATAAAAGTCATAAATTTAGAAGGAAAAAATGTCAGTATAAAAAAAAGAAATCAAAATCATACTAGATCCAAATACATCAAAAAATCCGGTTGACAAAAAATAAGCTTGAACTAAACAATTTAAATAAATGTTTATAAATGCATGCAACAAATTTGAACACTATAATCTCAAAAAATCAAATTGCAAAAATGAAATGGAATAATTGGGTGGTGATTAGAAATGAAGTTTCAATTAAATACTATACTGGAGTCAATTGATAAAATAAAAAAATCACAAAATAAGTGAACTAAAATAAATTGGAATAGTTGAAATTTATTCATTTACAAAATAAAGAGCAGTGCGTTTAAACAAATAAAGCATATAATTGACAAAAATGTTTAAGATTGTAGTATAGGTATAGATGGAGGCAGTGAAACTGAAAGAGGAAGAGAGATGAGAGGAAGAGTGAGTGAGGTGGATTATTTTGTTAGGGTTAGAATGGGTTAGGTTGGATTTATATAAGGGGCTTGAGTCCGAAAATTCTATTTGCTTCGGGCTTGAATATGTAGCACGAATCTTTGGTATACTCTTTGTGTTCGGCTTCAATGGGTAGATGGTTATATTGAGTTATTGACTATACCATAGTGGCGTTGGATTTTAATTACGGTCCATTGGTCTTGCTAAACCATCTAAGCTAAAATATTTCACAATCGTCTTTTATTTCTACATTTATTATATATAATTGAGTGTGAGCGACTAATTAAGTTAACACGATATTAAATTAGTAATGGTAAATTAGGGCGGGTCAACCCAACTTTTGCTTTGTTGAACTGATGAAGTGATGATGGTGATTGATCCACGTGTATTTTAATGTTGGGCCTTAAATATTTGACGGTGTTTTAGACTTTTGTCATAGTTGACGATAACTCCGCGTAATTTTCATTCTCATTCATGTTAAGGTCACATGACATTTATTCCCCCTTATATCATTGTAATTGTAATATTAAAATAATAGTATACCATTAATATTTTATATACTCGACAAGTTAACTTATTTGGAAGATATTGATTGGTATTTTACATTATAACTACGTACAACTTTATTTTAATTTTTAGGTGGTAGTTGAGTCTTTTGTCCATTTTAATATTTACGCTTAAGACGTTTATTTGTTATATGTGTATTTTCATTTCCGTTTATGTCGAATACAAGAGGCTGTTAATTTTTTTATTCGTTCTATTTAAATAGAGAAATAATGTTTTCTATATCAAAAAATTTTCCGATATATAAAAAAAAATGCGAGTTTGGAATAACTTTGATTGTAATATTTTTTTATATATGACTTTGAAATTTATATATTAAAATAGCCCTCTTTTTACACATCCATATTTAGGTTGATTGCTTATCAAAATTATACAGTGTAACTTAAATTGTAGTAATATATATACGTGGAATCTCCAATTAAAGACTTATTTATTTTGTCAATGAATTAAACTTAATCACGCTCATTTGTATGCTTATGTATTTAATGATGTCTATTATTACGACCCGTGCATTTTTTTGCACGGGTTTAAAACTAGTTGTGGGTAATACATACATGAAGGGCTTATATTTATCAACTTTAAATAGAATTAGAATTAATTTCAACATAATACTTAGTAACTTCAAATAAAAAATAGCGTGGTTGTTACTTATCATGTTATACATGGACATGGAAATATATGTTATCCTCCTAAAATACAAATCAATAAGTCTAAATATAAATCGCACCATTTATACCAAAACTAAACAAATGACCATTAACTACATAATGAGAGAGAAATAAGTTATCATCCAAGATTGGAAATAAATTTTGGTTTTGAAATGCATTGGTTTTCATCATATTAAAAAATGATGAGTTGTAGAAAAGGACTTGTAAAATAAGTTACATAAAAGGGGATGAAGAGGGTATTTAATTTCAAAGTAATAATGAAGGGTTCTTTTGTAAGATTATGGTGTGTGTTAAGGTATACAAAAAGACAATGAAAGTGAGGAGTATAACAATTATGTAATTTTTTTTTTAATAATTAATATAGTTGATAGGTGGCAAGAAGTTGAGAGGTGACACGTGTCATTCAATGGAGGCTCAAAAAGTCTTTTTATATTATTATATAAAAGTGTACGTAATGGGTGCTTGTTTGGTTTAGAGATGGCAGTGGGCCGTGCTGGGCCGGCCCGCATGCCAGCCCACCGTGCTTTGCCCCAAAAATGGCCCGGCCCAGACACGGATAGTGGGCCGAGCGTGTCGTGTCGTGCCGTGCCAAAAAGTCTGGACACCCGCCGCGGCCCGTGGGCCGGCACGGACTTTTTCGTGCCTGGGCCGTGCCTGGCCAATGGGCCTGTCGTGCCGTGTCCATGGGCCGGCCCATTGTAATTATTATTCTTTTTTTTAAAAAAAAAAATTGTTTTATAATTGTTACTTTGTTATATTTTTAGTATTGAGTTAAATATATATTTTCATAAATATTAATTTACTTGCATTTTTAATGTAGTCGATTTAATAAAATAATTTTAAAACGATGAAAAAAAAAATTAATTAAACGATTAAGAAACGATATTTTAAAAAAATACCTCAATCTTTATTAAAAAAGGATGAAACAAGGTAAGTACAACTACAACTTTATCTAAATAAAATACGATAGTAATCTAATGTAACAAAATACTATAAATAAGAAAAATACAAAGTCGCGCCGTGGCCCGCGCCGTGCCTGGTCATGTCGGGTCTGGGTCGTGCCTGTTCTGGGTCGTGCCTGGCCGTGCTTGGGCTGGGCCGTGCCTTGGCACGGCTTTCTACCGCTAAGTCGCGTCGTGGCCCGCGCCGTGGCCCGTCGTGCCGTGTCGTGCCGCTAGCAGTTCTCGGGCCGTGCCGTGCCCGTGCCGCCCACCCTGGCCCGGCCCGAACGACCATCTCTATATACAATGCCTTGTCAATCAAACAACATTATTATGGTAAAGGCTCTGTTTGGTAAAACTAACTGAAAAGATAGCTGAAACCTGAAAAGCTAACTGAAACCTGAAAAGCTAACTGAAAAGGTAGCTGAAAATTATGACCTGAAAAGGTATCTGATTTTTATTAAAACTGTTTAGTAAACTAGCTGAAAAGGTAACTGATACTTGTCAAATGACGTAAAAGGATATGGTTTATTATTATTTTCAAATAATTGAAGGGTAAAAAGGGTAATTAGCATTAAAACAGGTATCTGAAATCTAAAATGCTATCTAGGGTAGCATTTCATTTCAGGTAACTTATTTGGGCAAATAAACTACTTGTCAAGCACTACAAAAAGAATAAGCTACCTGACAAAAAAAAAGCTACTTTTGTCAAATCAGGTACCTGAAAAGGCATGCCAAACGGAGCCTATGATAGATTGAGAGGGTATCGTAATTTATCAACTAAGTTAGTTGAAATCTGGACACTCGAGTTCATATTATAAATGGAGTACAGTAAAGACACTTGGTTTACAAAAGACCCGGTAAAGAAGGAAGATAATACGATTGTTAGAAATTTAATTCTAGTATAGCTACTTTGACAAAAGAAACCATATGTAGAATTTTTAGTTTCAATTTTAAATTCGATTGTGTTAAAGTTAACATAATCCTTTTCTAACGTTTCTCACAATATTTTTTTTTTTTGGTGGAGACCAACCGGTTTAGTCTGGATTTGAGCTGGGTAGGGTCATTGGGACGGTAAACTCTCCCTCATAAATTTTAACATGACTACATTCACACGACTCGAACACGAAACCTCTGATTTGTTATGATCTTAACTCTCTCAATAATTATGTAATAACAATCTTATATACAGTTAGTGTAAGTTGTTACCGAGGGTAAATTACAAATACAAACAAACATTTCCAAAGTGGAATATAAACCACAAAACATATAACTTTGATCAAGTTCTCATTGGTATTAGCCAGGGTGTAAACGAGTCGATTTGAGATCGAGCTCGGCTCAAAATTTTTAGCTCGAGCTCGGGCTCGGCTCGAAACTCGTCGAGCCTAAAAAAATGAAGCTTGACAGGCAAATCGTATACCTACCAAAAATAACCAACAGGTCTCTAACTAATATAGCTAGGGA
>JAOWBH010194067.1:0-17956 GCA_028566215.1 Silene coronaria
ATGATGATGAATTAATTTTTGGAAGATAAAAAGAATGGTGAATTGATTTGGTGGTTAAAAATAAATAAAAAAGAACAAGATGGTGAATGTGTGAGAGTGTGGTTAATCGTATAACTTTTGTTGCCCATTTTAATTTTTTTTTCTTTAGTGTATAGTATAAATTATTTTATTTATTTAATATGGATTAAAATTAAAAACATTTATTATACAAGTATTATTTTATAATGAGAGTATTTATAAAATTTGGTAATTAAATAGAGTAGGAGAGAGGTTTTGGTGGGGTAGAAAATGTGAGAAATGATTTGGTGGATGACCTAGGTCGTGACATTCTGCTTGGGAGGGTATAAATGAGTCAAGGTAAATAAGGTGTAATTAAGAGTAAAACCGGGTCGCGACCTAATTAGCGCGACCTCTGCTTGGGGATGATCTAATTGGCTATGAATTTCCCACTGTTGACATGTAGAAATCGAGGTAGTTAGTTATAAGTTTGTTGTGAGCATTTTCATCTAACTTCTTGTATATAAACATTCATTGTACATCCTCTCCATTAAGTTAATCATAATAAGAAAATTTAGTTTTTTTTTATGAAATGTAAGTATTATTAAAATCTCAACAATTGTCCCAATTATAAGGCTAGTAGTCCAACCAATGAGGTAATAGACCACATTACCCATACATGACATGGGCCAAGCCCACCCGAATTATATATAGAGCCTAAATTAAAACAGAATAGATAAGGCGACCCTATCTTCTCTCAACACTTCGATAACAAATCGGGATTCTTCATCCTCCACTTCCATCTGACTTTGTTATTATCTCAATCATCAAACCCAGCCAGCTTGTGCCCCATTACTCAATCAATCGATCTTCCCAAATCCTGAATTAATCGATCTACCCATCTTCTTTCATCAGGGCCGATTTTGATACTAACCCTATTTCCCGAGAGTCGAAGTCGAATCTCAGTGAGAATGATGCGAGCAAACTTACTTGGCTTGAGAAGTTTGTGTTCAAACCTGCATAAGTTCCGTTGTCTCCATATATGATACATGAAGGCATTTATTATAGCATTGAGGTTCCCTTGTATGGTTTTAGTTCTCCTCAACCACTAGTTTAGTAAATTAGAAAACTGGATGTCAGTTTTAACCAATTTTTCACAATGTCAAGGACCCCTTTACTGCTGTATTCACACTCGAAGAAAAGGTGATTTGCATCTTCAATTCCATTTCCGCATATGTAGTAGGTATTGTCATTGTTTATTCCCAATCTTTGCAGATTTTCATTCATGTTTAGATTATTGTGGTGATAGATCCACGCTAGTATGCTATGCTTAGGAATAGTCCATGTGTTCCATACTAGATTAGACCACACGACTTTTTTCCCTGTGCCCCTTAAAAACTCATATCCTTTCTGAATAGTGTACTCTTGCCCTTTCTGGTTAGCCCATAGCTGCTGTTCATAAGCATTTTCTATCAAATCTTTGGTCTGGCAAATTTTTCTCCAGTACCAACTGGAGTCACTGGTTGGTATATAATCATGCCAAGTCTCCCTTTTATGTAGATGTGATTGACTCATCTAACCCATAAATGATCTAATTTAGATGCGACCCACCACACTAATTTGTCTACTGCTGCCTTGTTCCAAATAATGTCATTCTTCAGTCCTAAACCACATTCCAAGCTAGGTTTACAGCATTTATCCCATAAAACACGGGGTGTTCTGAGAAATAAAATGTAGTTGCTCTTTCATGTATGCCTTTTATTTTATCATGTACATTTTTTTCATAAAATCTCCATCATACCCCACTATATTCGCTCCTTCTCTCCAAACTTCAATCAAATTCCACCGCCTACCATCCTTGTTCACTCGAACCCCCCACATAACCAACCACCAAAATATATGGAAACGATCGGTGTCGGGTACCAACCCTCACTACTCTAAGCCATATGTCCCTACTGTAAATAACCTTGACAGTGAACCCCCGCGTAAATAAACGAGAAAACATGTAGCGGAAAAACATGAATTTTTCAAAACGTTTTGATAAAACACGGGGCGTCACCATAAACAAGTCAAATGGTGACATAACGAAAGTAGCTACAATCGAAATAAAGTGTTTATCTATCAACGGGAAAACATATCCCACAAGACACTAGTCTCAAAAGAAAGTCTAAGTTAATCGTAAGATAAACATCGATCACTATCGATGCTCGCTAGTTCACACAAGTCTTCACCCCAAGTAGCACCGACTTCCACCTATTCATTCATTAAAAACGAATGACACAATCGGTGGGGAGTAGATTGAGATTCTCCTTGCCATATTACATGAAAACACACATAAACCCTAGCATTCAAAGCATGATTGAACAAAATCAAATAACTTGAACACCATGACATGAGAATGAGTAATGTTCATTACATGTGGCCGGAGTCAGTTGTCAACGATGGCATTCAATGCAAGATAATCTTATGACTAATCCAAACAAACCATCCATACAAACATAGACTCGACTCTCATGGTAAATGACACGTACAAAGCGTCGTGACTAGAGAAGACAATACAAAACTCAATCCTCCTGGTAGGACGACGATCATAGTCTAAACATAGATCCAGACTCTCGGAATGAACATTTCCCTTTTCAACATGCGATAAACGTTTCGCATCCAAGACTCAATACATGGCACACATACCATAACCAAAGGTCGAGTAACCCCAATAAGAAACATGAAATATATATTGTTACCAAAGGTCCGAAGAAGGGCGGAAGAGTAATTCTGATCCGAAAACATGGCACACATATATACCGTAACCAAAGGTCCGACATGAGGGTGGTAAAAAGACATCAAGCTATCATGCTAAGCACAATGACACAAGGTTACATGAATACAACATTTGAGGACCAGGTCGACCAACGCTACGCGTTCGCCTCCCAACAACGTCGTCATATTCACACTACCAACACAAGGATTATGCACTCACACAATTTACACATCAAGTCCAACAATAAATGACAAACATGATTCCAATAACCATTTAAAGCACTCATGATATACATGAGCGAAATTCCAAAAAAACTGTCATTAGACATGTAAATGTGACTTAGTCAAGGTGTTCTATTGTTAAACAAGTGTTAAGATATTACACATAAGCATTAGAACAAAGGTTAAGAGGTATAATCAACAAGAAACATAAACCCCAACCCAAATCAACAAACTTAAAATTCGTCTATAACAAGGATCAAATTCAAATTGTCATAACTTTAGATATAGACATCTGAATGAAGTGAAAACTAATTATGTGATAGTTTATCCTCTTACGATTCTAATGTTAGGTCTCAAGCCCAAAACAAACAAGAAAAGAGGAGGATATGACCATTTTAGTAAAACACGACAATACAGCAAAAGTTTCACCCATCGAGTGAAAAATTTCGCTTTACGGATACCAAAATTTAACTTCGCCCACCGGGTGAAATTTCACCCTATGGACATATATTCATCTTCACATAAAACTTTTACCCAATTTTACTAATGAAAGCAAATCTCTATACTTCACTAACAATACCAACATTTAAACGACATTTAACCATTTATTCATCAATATTATAACTTCAAATCACCCATGCTAAATTTCAAGATTCAATAAATACATCACCAACTTTACCCAAGCATTGCTCCAACGTCATTGTTAGGCACAAAATCAACCTCTAAGTATCACTTATATAATTAAAACGACAATCCACAGCATACAACCTTAATAAATTACTCCACTTCATAAATAAGACTTTATAAGGTAACTCAACATAAAGATTTCATCTTTTTCAAATTAAAACTAATTTAAACACATAAATCACACAAACATATGTAATACCGAGTAACCCGTCGACATTAACTTGATTTGCACTTCTAATCTTCAAAATCTTCCTCTGTGAAATTATAATCTTTATCTCGATATTCTAAGTCACCACCTAAACATGAAAAACACAATATGCTTTGAGAATAACTAACTAGGATAAAGTCGGACTTTTTGAAAGATTGAAAAAAGGGCAAGACTTTCTTACGTAGAAATACGGGACAAGGGAAAAGGTGAAGATTGACGCTAGAATGAAGTAATCTGGTGAAGGACGAATGAGTTAGGAAGTTTTTACGATTAAGGAGGTTGTGGTTCAATAAAGGGTTTTAGGAGAGAGGAAATTTCTGATATTTTGAAGATAGAAGATGAAGTGAGTTATTCTTATGAAAAATGAAACCTAATAAGAGGCCTAATTTGACTTAGCTTGACCCGTAGCCCAATTGACTTTGTTTCCACTCAAATTTCATGTTGAATCCAGTTTTAGGCTCTAATTGGGCAAGTAGGCAACGGTTCCTACACAACTACACTTAAAACGTGGTTTACTTAAAAATAAGGTGACTAAAATAATAAAAAAACTATTTAACCTAATAAATTCTGAAACTAGAGTTCGCGGGTGTTACAATCATTCCTCCTTTTAAAAAATTTCGCCCTCGAAACTTGAAACCAAAGAACGATAATTCAATCAAGCAAAGTCAGGTATTTAGTATGCATTGAAGCATTCGTCTCCCAAGTCTCTTCCTCCACATTTCCACACTTCCATAATATTTACCAAAGGCCTCACTTTACTCCTAAAATTCTTATTCTTCTTGCCCAAGATGCGAATCAGTCTCTCTTCAATAGATAGACTAGACTCAAGTTCAACACCATTTTGCAACACATGGCGTGCGTCGCTAATGTATCTCCTTAGTTGATACACATGAAAAACGTCATGAACCTTGCCCAATTTCGGGGGCAAATCTAATTTGTAAGTCACGACAAGCATAAATAGTTTAAAGTTTACAATATCCAAAATCCCAAAAGTGAAAAGATTACAATAATCCAACTACTACAGCGGAAGCAAATAGTCTAACAAGAACATAACGACTCGGCAGAAGCTAACGAATGACCACATTAAGTGATTTCCATCCACGTCCCATGCGAAGCATCAATTATAATCATCTGCTAAGGACACTGCTCACCATTCGCCACAACATCGAATGGATCACAGCAAGACAATAGAAACACAAAGCCAATAAGTCAGTAATGCGCAACGTATATCAGTCGCCACAACATAAAAAATACTACAATACACCATTACCATCTCCACTCTCCAACACTACCATCATCACAACGGATTACCCATCGCAACAGGTAATCCTCGCCGCTAGTGGGAGACCGTAGTCAATTCCCACCTAAGTCTCGCTCGACGCACGATAGAACCCAGTTCCTTAATGTGCACATCCCCCTCTTTATGGGAGTCATGAGGGGCGAATCATGGAGGTGAGACCGTCTCCCAACGGCCCATAAACAACATCACAACCACCAACGCCACCATAATCATCATCATACCGTCACCATCATCACGACATCATAATACAATCACATCACATCACATCATAATATCTCAACAATCATAACCAAACAAAGGCAAATACAAAGTAGGGAAATCCTACCTCAAAAGTAACAGCGAATCCAATCAAGCAATCACTAAAATTGATCTTCTACAAAGTCGTCACCTAGAATAACAATAATAATCGCTATCACCATCAATGATTACCATCAACATCTTAAAATCCTAATCCAAAACTGATCTCGGGTTTAAGACAATACGTAAAATGCAGCATAAATAAAAAATTGCGAGTACTTACAACAAGTAAGAGTGTACACAAGGAGAAACCGATGATCGAACGAACCAATACTATGTTCAAAGGTGATTAGAGTGATTAGGGGAAATGATTAGGGTAAAAATGATGTTTTATGAGTGATTAACGACGAAATGATTTAATATATATCATCCCCTAATTACCCTAATCTAACCGCTCGGTTTCCGTGAATTTAAATGACACTCGATCGAGTACCTGAAGCACTCGATCGAGTGCAGCCTACTCGGTCGAGTGTGCACACTTCTGAAAGATCACAATGTCTGTAAGACCGTCTCAAGAAAACACTCGGTCGAGTAGCAAGTACTCGGTCGAGTATACCCAATACTCGATCGAGTACAAGCTTCTCGATCGAGTGCCCAAGCCAAAGAAATACGGAGTATTATAGGTTAGGGAAATTTTCTTAGCAAGGAGGGAGAGAAAGTTATTAGGCTACTCATTGCTTATGAATTCTATTTCGGTATAGTTGTGGAGGAGAAATATCTAAGTTATGCCTTGGAGGAACTTCCCTGTTTCCGCAATGAACTTGGAGGTTGTGGTGGTGGCATCTTCTTCGTGCCTCCCTTATTTTATACCATCTTTGCTTCTTAAGAGAGTGGAAAACAAAGAAACCCAATTTGGGATTTTTGTAAACCCTAGAAAATATGTGTTTAATTGAATTGGGTGGTTTGGTCATGATTCTTCAAGCTCAAAAGGTGGCAAAGCTTTGATTTATGGTAAGTTGTGTAGATTTTGAGTGGATCTTGGTTTGTTTTTGTCTTTGAGAGATAGATTTGAAATTAAGAATATAGTTATTACATAAAAGGATGAGGGTTGCTTAAATAGGGAAGAGAGAGATAAGACCAAAAATAGGGGAAAGACGCCAGCTCTCGGGTAGGACGAGGATGGTCTCAAAGGGGATCTACATATCTTAGACGGGATACGTCCCAACCCGCACGGGATTTGTGACAGGACCAGGGATCTCTAAAAATTGCCCAAACTCGGGCCATCAAATATGTCTCGGACGAGAAGCCCCCATCTCGAACGGGATTCGTCTGGTCCGGGAGAGATTTTTGTCAGAACTCCGTATCCTCCTAAATCTTCAAAACCCGCCCGAGTAGAGTTGTAACTCGGACGGGACGAGCATAGTTGGGTCGGGACACTCTCTCTTGGCTCAAGTTTCCCACTTTGCTTCGTGGCATGAGTCGGTAATGGCTTCTGAACCAATTTTTTATCCCCATACTTTCTCTTTTTCTTCCTCACAATTAATAAAACATTAAAATCCCTCCCTCAGTCACTCTCATGCAAAATAATGGTACAATTGTGTAATTGACGTTGCAAAAATACAAGTTAAGGGGTTAGCATATTGTACAAGTGGCGGTTTAAAGAGGACTCCATCAAACTCTCATTCTTTTGCTTGTCAACAAGGGGGAATTGCTTCGAGATAGAGCGTGTCCACCTCTCCAACAAACGCACCTTCATAGTAGGGCTTCAATCTTTACCCGTTCACTTTGAATCACTTGCCCTTGTGTGTTTCCAATTCGAAGTCTCCATATTTCCAACCTCAGAAATGATGTAAAGACCCAACCATCTAGAGTTCAACTATCCAGGTAAAAGCTTGTATCTAGAATTGAAATGGAGAACCTTGTCCTCTAACCGCAAGTCTTTCTTCTTGATCTTTTTCTCGTGGAACAACTTGGTTCTTTCCTTGTAGACTTTATCATTCTCATAAGATTGAAGTCAAAATTCCTCCAAATCTTGCAATTGCGAAATCCACTTTTGCCCACTTGCCTTAAGATCTAGATTGAATTCCTTAATGGCCAATAACGGTTTGTACTCCAATTCAATAGGCAAGTGGCAAGCCTTCCTATAAAATAACTTATAGGGTGATGTTCCTATGGGAGTTATATCGGCCGTCCTATAAGCCCAAGGGCGTCATCAAGCTTGGTACTCTAGTCCTTTCGGTTCTTGTTGACAACTTTTTCCAAAATTTTCTTGATTTCCCGATTAGATACCTCCACTTGGTCACTTGTTTGGGGATGGTACCCCAAACCGGTCCGATGTTGAACTCCGTATTTTTACAAGAGTGAAGCAACCTTTTTTTCATGGAAATGAGTTCCTCCATCCCTTATCTAAGCTCCCAGTACTCCAAATTGGGGAAATATGATCTTCTTCAAGAGATTTGTCACAACTTTGGCATCATTTGTAGGCGAAGCAACCGCCTCCACCCATTTTGATACATAATCAATGACAACTAGGATGTATTGCTTTCCAAAAGAGGATATGAATGGTCCTTGGAAGTCTATACCCCAAACATCCAAGATTTCCACTTCCAAAATGCATCGTTGGGGCATCTCGTTTCTCCAAGAGATGTTCCCGGTCCATTGAAATGCATCACAACTTATGACGAACTCCCTTGCGTCTTGAAACATGGTGGACCAATAGAAACCGGATTGCAAGATTTTAGTCACCGTTCTCCTAGCTCCATGGTGTCCTCCATAAAGTGATGAATGGCATCTTATAAAAATTCCTTTACTTCTCATTGGGGGACACATGTTTGGTATAAACCATCACTACTCTCCTTGTAAAGGTTAGAATCATCCCAAAAGTACCTTTTTGCCTCAAAATAAAATTTCTTCCATTGGTGATAATTCAAGTCACGAGGAAGAAACCCCTCCAACAATGTAGTTAGCTATGTCGGCATACCATGGTGTGGTTTGTATCCCGAGTTGAGCATGGATGGCCTTGAGGAGGTCATCGAGGAAAGAATTGTCGATAGGCATGTCATCTTTATTTTCATCAATCCAAAGCCTTGACAAGTGGTCCATCACAACATTCTCCGCTCCCTTCTTATCTCAGATTTCCAAATCAAATTCTTGTATTAACAAAATCCATCTCAATAACCGTGATTTTGCCTCCTATTTTATCGACAAATGCTTGAGAGCATGATGATCCGTATATACGATAACCTTAGATCCGATTAAGTAAGATCTAAACTTGTCCAAGGCATAAACAATGGCTAGGATTTCCTTTTCTGTCGTGTCATAGTTAACTTGAGCTTGATCAAGGGACTTTCTAGCATAATATATGGCATTCAAGTATCTTCCATCTCGTTGAGTTAGAACCGCGCCAACAGAATAATTTCTTGCATCACACATTACCTCTAAGGGAAGATTCCAATTAGGTAATTGCATAATGGATGCTGATAGCAATGCTTGCTTGATCCTATTCAAAGCTTCAACACACTCATTAGAGAAATTGAATGGGGCATCCTTAAGTAAAAGTTAGGTAAGAGGCTTGATTATCTTTGAAAAATCTTCTATGAAACGGCGGTAAAATTCTGCATGGCCAAGGAAGCTCCGCACTCCCTTGATAGTTATGTGAGGAGAAAGTTGCTCAATCACCTCAACTTTAGCTTTTTCAACCTCAATACTTTTTTCTAAGATAAGATGTCGTAGAATAATACCTTCATTGACCATAAAATGACACGTTTCCCAATTCAATACAAGACTCACATCATCACATTTTTGAAGCACGAGAGATAGATTATGCAAACATGAATCAATGCTTTTCCTGTAGACGCTAAAGTCATCCATAAACATTTCCATAATGGATTATATGAAGTCCGAGAAGATGCTCATCATGCATATTTAAAAAGTTGCGGGTACGTTGCATAGCTCGCCAAAGGGCATTCTACTGTAGGCAAACGTACCATAAGGGCATGTGAAAGTGGTCTTGTGTTGGTCATCCAGGTGAATCAGGATTTGAAATAATCCTGAGTACCCATCAAGGTAGCAAAAGAACTTATTAAAGGCTAACCTCTCTAACAACTGATCAATAAAAGGGACGGGTAAACGGTCTTTTCTAGTCTATGCATTCAACTTACCGTAATCAATGCACATCCTCCACCCCGTTACTATCCTAGTTGGTATCAACTCATTCTTATCATTTTTCACAAACGTGGCCCCTCCTTTTTTTGGAACCACTTTAACTGGACTCACCCATTGTGAGTCCGAAATGGGGTATATCATACCTGTATCGAGTAATTTCATGACTTTTCCTTTCACCACTTCTTGCAAATTGGGTTCAGCCTTCTTTGGCCTTGAACAGTGGGTCTATGGTTGTCTTCCAAGTGTATTCTATGCATAGAAAGCTCGGGACTAATCCCTTTGAGATCATCGAGGCTATAGCCAATGGATTTTTCATGCTTTCTTAGGACACAAAGTAAAGAATCAAGTTGGACCATGTCAAGTTCTGAATTGACGATTACCGATTTGGTTTTAGCCTCATCAATAAACGCATTAATCAAATTAGAAAGAAAAGGTTTATGAAAAGAAGCTTTTACCTTGATTGAACTAGAATTTTGAATTATACCTTCCATTTTCAATGCTTGTTCATAGGTGAGTTCCTTATATCCAAAGAAGCTTCCAATAAATCTACCTCCATGTTCCATAAACTATCATTGTGTTCACTTGCTTCAAAAGCCAACAATGACTCTAAAGGGTCTTTCTTAAGTGATACAAAAATAATGCAGGAAGTGTTCGGAATAAACCGCCTCCATGAATGTTCATTCGAATTCTCTCTCAGCAACTGTTTCACGCGATTAATTGACGCCCAAGGAAGAAGGTATCGAGATTTCTTTCCTTAAAGAAGTAATATCCTAGTCGATTTAGTTTTATTATTTCATAATTATATTAGAAGTTATTTATCCCGGTTGCGATATATCGTCGACGTATTGTAACAAATCGTTGACCTTTTTCATAAAAAGGACCACCTTATCCTTATTATCTCCCTCTCAATATACTCTCTTTCACACACTCTTCTCTTCATAACCACCGACCCCGGCCGACCAATCTTCCCTTCAACCCAACCAACCACCACCACCGCAGTAGCACCACCGACGACCGCACTTGTCTTTCCCCTTTCTCAATTTTCTCTTTATTCATTCAGAAGTAAGTAAATTTAATTTGTATAAATTAATTTTAATTAGATTAGGAATGTTTATTTGTTTTGATTCTTGGTTTCAATTGTCTATTTCTAAAATTACAACCCAATTAGATTAGGAATGTTGTTTATGTTTAGGTTGTTATTTTTGTTGTTATTGTCGGGTTTTTTGTTATTCGTTGCCGGATTTGTTGTTGTTGTCGGATTTGTTGTAGTTGTTTTCGTTGTTGTGGTAGTTGTTTTCGTTTTTGTTATTGTTTGTTTTTTTGTTATTGTTATTGTTGTTCGTTATCAAAGTGGTGTGGAAAGGTGTAGAGGGGTGTTGGATTTTGATACCCCACGTATGTAAGGGAGAGCGACCTTGAGTTTCAACATCGTCAGTAGAGGTGAATGTTGAGTTTCAACGTTGGTGATGGGAGAAACGTTAGTTATCAACGTTGGCTGGGGGTGAAGACGTTGATAACCAATGTTGGAAAGGGGATGGATGATGAAGATATGTGTTGGTCAAGGGGTGGACGTTGAAGATGAACGTTGATCTCGGTGTCCGATGTTTAAATTCAACGTCCGTCCCATGGGTTGATTTTAAAATTACCTCAACACCTTTATTTTATCATTTATATGTGTTTTTTTTCTTTCCTAAATTTATGTTATCGAATTAGGCTAACATTTTTGGGTCATTATTTCAGATGGACGATAGAGGAAAGAATGTTATGGTCCCTCCGAAGTATCGTACGGCTGGCAGATTTGTCACGTTTTCTATTCGACGGAGTCGCGGAGGGCCACCACGTCCTGGTCAAGGAAAGGGCCTCTTTGTAGGCCCTACGTCGACCCCTGTTGCGAGCGAGAGTGAGTTCCCGAGAGTGTTGTTGAGGGAACCCTTAGCCGGTCACCATTCTGATACTGAGTCAGAGGATCACTTTCATGATGAAGTGGATGATGATTCGGAGGATGACGATTGGTTTGTGGAGAACCAGGCCACCGAACCACCACCGAAGAAGGTTGTACGGGATGGTAGAGGTCGATACGTGTCGTATGTTGAGGGTTCATCTAGTAGCATGGGGAGGAAGAAGACTAAGAGGGATTATTCTTGGCGTCTTAAAGTTGTAAGTGGACCGGAGCACATAAGCTTCTTACGTAGCTTCAGTGGCTACGTTTCTTTTACTAGTTGGACCGAGCCGAGGAAGATGAGAGTGTGGCCTATGTGTTACGAGAGGCCAGGTTGGTTAGAGTCGATGGATGAGATTATGCTGTCTGATGTGGTTTCCTATAGAGTTAGTAAGAGTGGGCTTGGTGATTTGAGGTATTGTATGACTACCGATTTAGATGAGAACCTGATTAGTGCATTTTTATAGAGGTGACAGCTAAATACTAATACTTTCCATATGACTTTTGAAGAGATAAGTATCTTGTTGCACGACATTTAGCGGATTATTGGGATACAGGCGGATGACGCGAGGGTGCTTGTTGATGGTATGGCTGAGGAGAAGGATGGTGTTACGAGGGAGGATGAGCGCATGAAGGCGAAGGTGGCTGCCTTCTTTTGGGTGGGTCTTGAGTCAGCTGCACCACCGCTTTATTAGGATGATGGCTTGTTGACTCACAGGTTAAGGAGGGTTACCGAGTCGGATGACCAGCATGACTTGTTCATGGCTTACATGATGATGTTGGTGGGACAGACTTTGTTTATGGACAAGTCTAGTGATAGGGTACTTGCCCGGCTCTTACACCTATTTGAAGATTTGGATCGTGTTGGTGACTATGCTTTGGGTGGAGCGACACTAGCTTACATGTACCGGAACATGGGGATGGCTTCGCGATCCGGTTCCTGGGGTTTTAGCTGTTGTCTGCCTTTTCTTTAGGCTTGGATATATGAGTACTTTCCATTTTTACGACCCCATTCAATATTATATGTCGGGGGGAGACCACTTGTCAATGCTTGGTCATGGGTCTCTAGGTTTAAGGGTGATCATGATTTGTTTAAGGGGCATCGACATAGGTTAGACGAACTTAGGGCCGAGCATGTGAGGTGACTTCCTTACGGTTACGGTCCATAGAGGACTTGTAGGGTGTCGCTTTACTCGGACTTGATTAGATTTCTTGATATTTTAGAATCGTACCAGCCTGATCGGTGTATGCGTCAGTTTGCATATTGTCAGATATACCCGATGCGTATGATAACCCCAGATATTTTGAGTACCGCTCGTCTTCGCCGAAGTCGGGTTATAGGATTTATTATGGAGATTCTCTTGATCTTGATTGGGGATTACCTAGGGCCGAGATAATTTTGAGCGACCTGTCATCTCGCGTCAGGATGCCTTTTGAGATTCACGCGCGGTACATGATTTGGTACAACCCGTTTTCACACCCGTTTTTCTATCCTACCGCCCGTCGTACTCAGTTTGTTACATTGCCTCTCTGGGAGGAGCCTAAGGTTTGACACGCTGTTACTTATAAGTTCCATCTTATTTATAGATAGCCTACTCCTCAGGCGAAGTTAAATTATGTATGGACGTTGGTGGACGACATGGAGAGATACTTCGGAATTGAGAGTGACGATGATGATGAGGATCGGGCTTGATTTTTATTTATCTGTTTGGTTTGTTATGTATTATTTGCATTATTTTATTTTGTATATGTATTATACCTTTATTTAGTTTTTTCACCATTATATTTTTTATTTCGCGATTTGTAACTATTTAAGTATTGTTAATTCAAAAATATAACAGTTAGAAATTCAAAAATATAACGGTTTCAAATTCAAAAAATATAACCATTTCAAATTCAAAAAATACAACTGTTTCAAATTTCAAAAAATATAACCGTTTGAAATTCAAAAAACATAACCATTTGAAATTCAAAAATTATAATCGTTTCACATTTCAAAAAATATAACCATTTGAAATTAAAAAATTATAACCATTTTGAAATTCAAAAAAATATGACCGTTACAAGCCTCATTATAAATACCCTTGTTGTTTCCACTCCATTCACAAGAATTCAAACACCACATTTTTATCCATTTACAACAAATGGCCACAAATGCCTAACAAATCATAGTGTACCAACGAAAAATAGACTCCATCCTTTTGGATCTACCGAAGTTAGTGAGTCATCTTGAATTAGTCATTCCAAGCGCTACTTTATGGAACTTGCTTGAACATGAACCAATTGGCATGCTTTGTGATATCTTAGCCTACAATTGAGAACATGTACTAACTCCTCCATTTATTGATGAAGTTGTGTCTGCAGAAACATTAGAAGCAAAGATGTGGGAGTATCGTAGGCTGTCCAGTGATGTCATTACATATATTGCACGCATACTGACCGTGCCCGATTACGCAACACTTTCTGATTTATGTGCTGGTAGAGCGTTTGGCCTCGAAAACCAATCCATCGACATTATTAATGTCTACAATGATTACATTTCCCGTCAACCTAAAGAAATTGTGCCTGAGAACGATTTACACGATCTGGAATCGTCATCTTCATCAGCGGAAGATAATTAAGTTGTTTTTTAAATTTACCTTGTGCCACTTATATATCTATGTTAACTATGTCTTTAATTAAGTTATTTTTTTAAATTTATGTTGTACGACTTATATGTCTATGTTAACTATGTCTTTAATTAAGTTGTTATTAATTAAGCTATCTTGAAATTTTTTTTTTAGTTACTGCATTTATCGATCATAACAGCGATAACTTAATTAGTAAAATTAAAATAAAAAGTGATAAAACATCGTTTTAAAAAATAAAATGTCGAAACAAAGTGATACAAATTAGGATAAGTAAGTACATAAATAAATCATCTAGATTTCTGAATCACATCATCAGGATCTCTAGGCTCAGCTCTTCTACCACGTCTTCTTCTATGAGGTACTCTAGGTAACGTTCCCATGGATGTATGACAATTGTCGAAATTTGCCTTGAACAAGTCCGGCAAGTGTGGAACACTAGGGTCTCACAGTCCCTCCCAACACCAATCTATTAGAGGCATAGGAACATCTTTCGGGTGGTCCTCTAGAATTTAATCGTATCCAATGAAAATTGTGATTTAGGACCTACAAAATACTGCGTGGCACTGAAGTACTCGTTGAGCTACTAAACGGTAGTATTTTATTACATTGTCATGCTCTTTCTCCGCTGGTAACACTTTTAGCGATGATACAAATGGTTCAATTAAACATCGTTGCAATCACAAACCAATCATCTCCATACATCCAATGATCCTGCCCACAACCTATTTTCTCCAAAAATGTGATGTGTCTCAACCATTATTCGTCGGATTTATAACATTATAAATTACCATGTAGATATCGAACCCCCTAATCTCCCTAAGACACCATTCTCTCATGATTAAATATTCATCTTCTCGACCACGCGTAGCATGAGAGACTACGTACTCGAAACCCACAATGACCATTATCACCAACATCTACCCAACCATCAAAGTGACTCTATAGCTCCTCCGGGACCCCCTTCTTTTACTCCAGGTTGAAAAAAGTCCAATAGTGTAGCTCATCTCTAACGGTGCGCCCGATGGCCCTTGCTCAAAATTACCTTTCCTATGTAGGTCAGTAGTCGATCCATCCGTACCAGGTGTTCCGAATTTCTTTCTTGAATGCTCAAAACTCGACATGTTCCGAGTATTAGAACCTCTCGGTCAGCCCTTAAGGTTCTCTATAACGTTGGGTGGTTCTACATGCCTATCCTCAAGATGACTCTGTGAGCGTATTGTCTCCATGATTAACCTCTTTTTGTTTGCCGGGTCACCAACCCTCGCTTCCTCAACCATTTCCTCAAATAAGTCATTATCGTTCTTGGGCGTTGCATAATCATTGTCGTACTCCAAGGTTCTCCAAAAAACATGAACATAATCAAGATGGATCCTCCTACCCCTGGTTTTTAGATCAATAAAAAAAACAAGCACAAGGTAAGCCATGCATTGTTCTCAATGCATATCCTCATCGGTCTTCCAACCCGATTCCCAACTTAATTCCTCTCGCAATTTCATCTTTCATAATCTCAATCTCCTTGGTAGATACCTTTCCTTACACCAAGGAAAACATACGATTTGTTATTCGTGGCCTACTCCTTGATTGTTTGAGCTCACATCGGATTTTAGAGTGCTGATTTTCAAGCATGGAGTGAACGGTATAACATGGTATCAAGGTTAAGGTTAGCACTTTTCAACCAAGTATTCAAAAGTGAATGAGCCGACTCTACCCGGGAAGTGGCTGTGTTCCTGAGATAGAAGTACCGCTTTGTATTGCATAATACAAACTTGTCCGTGTACGGACCCCAAGTCGTCCCACATAATTCGCCAACTCAGTCCACTTGTTACTAAAAGAATCCCATGCATTCTAAGCTCTTCCTCAATAGTTGCATCGATCACTAATTTCAACCCGCTTTATGGATTGGTCATCACCTTATTTTTGTAACACACAGTCTTTGCAAAATCAAGTGATTTTTTCTCAATAGCATGGTTCAAGTGACAAAGACATAACATGTAGGGAATGTTAGGATATACGGCTCCAAGAGCGGCAATCCAACTCGTCTCCCAATCAGTAACAAAGACGAAAGGAGATGCACCGGTACACTCGAGAAGCTCACCCAATCTCTTCAACATCCACGTGTAATCAATTTCCGACTCGGAAGGAAGCAGCAAAAAAGCAATTAGGAACAAAGAACCACATGGTGTGACACTAACAACCACAATGAGTGTAATCTTGTAAACATTTGTCTTGTATGTCGAATTCACGAGTACTGCATGTGGATAAGCACGGAAAAAATTTACAGCTTCCGGATGAGACATGACTACATGAGTGAGTTTCTTTGCCTCGCGATCTACCTCATGCCATTGCACATATTTCGCTTTTATAGTTAAAGACAACATTTCTTGAGCGGGATTCCGTTGCCCTTTCTCTTCGCGCCTAACCTTGGTTGCTTCACTATAAATTTGGGTGCTTGAAGGTTGGGGTTTATCGGGGGTTCTTTGATGAAAACTGTTTTTAAAGTCTCTTGGGGAACATTTGCCCGAACTTGTTGCTTCATGTACTCTTTCTCCTCTGCATCTAGAGCTGCAAAATTCCTATCCCAGTCCTTGTACTTGGCTAAATCATGATTGTGAAATCCATACTTATCGACAGTCAAAATGTTCCAAAGTATCAACTCGTTACCATCTACATCAAAATGCTTATTTTGAATGGCTTGAATACGGAATTACACTGGCATTTAATTGAACACTTCTTGTTCTTAGGCTTATCGGGATCAACTTCCTCTTTAGGTCTCCCGTACCTCGAACAACGAATGTATGTACTCAACAACCCAGGTTCTCTACGATTTTTTGACCCATTGATTGCTTTCACCAAAGACAACCCTTTTTCAAAAGCTATTTTCTAAGCCCAATCAAACGCGTCATCCCGAATTGCAAAACTTATATTCGTCACAGAAAAAGGGTTGTAATCAATCCCGTCACCACCAAATTCCTCAAATGGATACTGTTAAAACGAAAATTCAGTCATTAAAAATTAAAATAAAAGGAAATTATGTAAAACACTGTAAATAAAGGAAAATTAACTAAAATTTACACCTTTAAAAAAATTCAAAAGTCCTATCCATGGATGGACAAGGAAACTCAAAGTCCAACCAAGGATATAACTTTGAGAATCAACGTCCACACCACGAGCAACGTTGAAAATCAATGTCACATTCCATGGGCAATGTTGAGTTTTAACGTCCTCCACCAATAACAACGTTGAGTTTCAACGTCATAAACCAAGATCCACGTTGACGTTCAACGTCCCCCTCCAACTCCTCGTTGAACATCAACGTTTTGTTCCATTTGGCACGTTGTTATTCAATATGTGGGCGCAGTGTAGACGTTGAATGTTAACATCTACTATACGTAATAATGTGAAAATTCGGACGTAACAATAAATAAATTACAATAAGATAGATTATTAGGTAGTTTAACTTACCGATGATTCCTCGGTTGCCATTGAATTTAATGATCGATGGTTTTTTTTATTTGAATATGTTAATTTAAAATTGGTTTGGGAGGATTTGGAAGAGAAGAAAGATAAGAGAGAAAGTGTAAAAGGGCAGTGCTGTCTTTTTTATGAAAAACGTCGACGATTTGTTTCAAAACGTCGACGATATATCACAGCCCTCTTATTTATTTCCCTAGTAGCGATAGAAATATAATTTCCTAAATTCAGTTAAGTTATAGTTTCCTAATTTAAGTTAAGGAAAATTGTTTCCTTATTTCTTTTAGGAGTCAGTTTAGTTTAGTATAAATAGGGTCGATTGTAATGTTTTTTTGTTAGATTAT
>JAOWBH010194175.1:0-17947 GCA_028566215.1 Silene coronaria
ACGTGAAAATCGGCATAGTTCAGGGGTACCACGTGAATTTTCCGAAAAAACAAAAGTAAGCGCTTAAAATAGAAGTCCAGCGTTTTTTTTTTTATAAGGTAAGAAAACTAGATTGATCCTCTAGAGTAGGAAGAAAACTAGATTGATCCTCTAGAGTAGGACCAACCTATTTCATCCTTTCGGATGAGAGAGATAAGTTGAAGCCACCGACTTTCAAACCACCTCGAAAGGGTTGAACATGAATGTCCGATAGAAGTCATAAATTCTGCAACTTTGTTAACTTCACGAAAATAATGTTTAATTATCACTTCATCAAAGAAATGAAGATCAAATGTTACATCTTTGATAATACTAGAAATTTTCCAAGGAATTTGCCAAGCGCTACGGATTGAGTTGATAACACATAAATTATCACCTTCCATAATTAACTTTGAGATCCCTAAATACTTATCTGCTAAAATACCTTCTTTTAAAGTGAGAGCTTCCACAACAAGAATACTGTTAGACCCGCACTTTTTTGCTCCTAACAAAACGACTTTACCATTATGATCTCTTATAAAATATCCTAAAGTAACTTTATTTCCATCTATTTTCGATACGTCAAAATTTAGCTTTAAAAACTCATTTCTAGGTTTTTTCCATCAAATCTCTTCCCTTCTATTAGTGTTTCTAACTGATACGTCTTTATCGGGATTGTTGAGATCCTTATATCTAGTCTCATTCCAAATTTTAATACTATTATTACAAAATTATACTCCGTAACTAGACCTGGCAAAACTAACCCGACCTGATAAGGCTGACCCAAAACCCGAAAATGACCCGAACTATGGACCCGAATATGACCTGAGACTCGAATTGACCCTACCCGACTCGAAACTTGATTGATGCAATGTTGACCCGACCAAAGATGACCCGATTGAAAAGACCCGACCCATAATTGACCCAATCCAAAATGGCTTAAAAGTGACCTAAAATGACCCGAAACGATAAGTAATAAGTCATATTAATGTTATATTCATCAAAGTCAAATTAATGTTATATACATCAGACAGAGTTTCATTGGTTACAATCATCCCTAATAAATATTTAATTTGCAAAATAGTATTTCTAAATAAAAATAGTACTAACTACAAAATAGAATTTCTTAATAAAAATAGTACTAACTGAAGTGTTTTATTCATTAACCCGAAAGTGACTCGACTCAAAATGACCCATACCCGAAAGTGACCCGACAAAAGGTCACCCGAAAATGGTCTGAAACCCGAAATGATCCAACCCGGCGCAAAATGACTCGACCCATAATAGACTTAAAATGACTCGAAACGATAAGTAATAAGTCATATTAATGTTATATACATCAAAGTCAAATTAATGTTATATACATCAGACAGAGTTTCATTGGTTACAATCATTCCTAATAAATATTTAATTTGCAAAATAGTATTTCTTAATAAAAATAGTACTAACTGAAGTGTTTTATCCATTAACCCCGAAAGTGACCCGACTCAAAATGACCCATACCCGAAAGTGACCCGACAAAAAGTCACCAGAAAGTGGCCCGAAACCCGAAATAATCCAACCCAACCAAATCCAAAATGTATGACAAGCCCAAAATAACCCGACGCAAACTAACCCGACCCATACCCGACTCAAATAACCCATTTACCACCTCTATCCGTAACACATAAGCATAATATTTTAGCCCAACATACGGCTAGATTAAAAAAGCCCAACAACACTATTGTATTCTCATCCAAGAAGCTGATTTTGTCCTCATTATGGTTGTTACACCAAGTACACATTATATTACAATTTACAGCTACTTATTTACGGACATCTTCTATTGTTGAGGAAGGTCCTTCAAATTTCAATCTAAAACTAGTCGGTTCTCTCAATTTGAAGGTAAACAATTTCATCTACTTTTTTTTTTTTTATATATATTCGTGATTGTTTCTGTTGCATGACTATAGTGAAATGAATAAATACCAAGTAGTAGCTAATATGGTATAAAAATGCCAACTTTAATGTTGAATATGAAATTTTTTACTACCATAGCTTCAAAAATTGAACTTAATTCATTTATGGAGTACGTAACATTGTTGGTTCATTCTTTGGTGTTAAAAGTGGACTTTTAGTAATTTATTAACTTATGTATAATTCTTGTGTTTATTTTGCAAAAAGCATGCTTTTTTATGTGTTTTGGATTATTTTCGTTCGGCTTATGCATTTTGTTACATTGATTTCGTAAAAGATGTGGACTTTATTATGTTTACAGTTTTAATGGCCGACGACGGAATTGAAGAGAATAACAACAGGTGACTAATGTTCTATGTGTTTGTGAATTTACAAATTAATCTAAGGTAAATTATGCATAATATAATAACTCAATTGTATAATTAGGCTTCTCAGGGAGGTTCGTGACTTGTTGCAGCACATCGCCGAGAACAGTGACGCGGATCTGAGACTTGCTTACAGGAACGAAAACAGGGTTTTAGCACAAGCTGCGAGAGACAATAGAGGGTGAGTGTCCAAACCTGTAATTTATCTTCACGCTTCTCTCGGAAATTTGATGAACTTCCACTCTCTTATTATCAGTATATATACCTGGCCTCCTATGTCATTCGAATTTTTATGTTGCAGGTGGGCACACCCGATCGTCATGCTGATATGTCAGACCGTTGGGGTCGTGCTCACCATTTTCGCAACGGTGCTTTCCACGGCCATCTCAATCAACAACATTTTTTTCAAGGGAGATGTAAGATTACCTTCGATATTGAAAACAAAAAAAAATTAAACACGGCAAATTAACAAATTAAATGCAAATATTTATATGTACTAATTTAATTACAAGTTAACTTTATTTATGCATGCAGGAGACACAGGTGTACGTGGGTGCTGGTGTTTACTTAGCCATTGGTGTGCTGGTTCTGGTTCTTCTGCTGTGGTTGTTGAGGAGGAGACGCCACACCGACCGCCTCTTTCCCTAGTCTTGAGTTTTGAGTCTCGAATCTGATCTTAGCTTGCGTCGGTTCTTTCCCTGAATTTTGAGTCTTGCATTTCTGTATGATGTGCTACAGACGTTGAGTTTTGTAGCTTAAGAGACTGACTACGTAGAAACTATGAGAGAGATTAAATGAATTGCACAATCGATGATTTCTATTGATCGTACAAGCTTTTATACATACAAGGAGTCTATAATAAGATCTATAGTAGTACAAAGTATAGTAACTCTAGCTGCAAGAATCATACTCAACTTTACAAAAGATCTCTTGAGGAATAAGTATATACAAAAAAATACAGTTAGGAAACCGTATATAATATAGTCGCTTATAGGTGGTATTGATTTAGAGTTTTTATTTTGAACTGTCAGTCGCGAATGCTATAACGTAAAGACTCATGCCTTGAATTGTTTGCTACTTACGAAAATAAAGCCGATCACATTGGGCTTAAGTCATGACTAATCCGAGGATGAGATGGTACTCCGGCCGTATGGTTCAATCCTAGTAGCAGTAGGATTAGGTCTTTAGATACTCGTATTGGATATTGAGTAGGTATCAATCCTAGTTTAAGAAAAAAGTAGGTATATATACCGTAAGATTTATGTGTGTGTATATATAGGTAAATCCTTAAATACAATCCACTTTACGAATAATTCCTTGCAGAGTTTGTGATTCATACGTCTTCTAACATTACATACACAGCCGCCTTAGCTTATTGCGAACAAGATGTCAGATGGTATCGAAAACGGAATCATTCATGAAATGCAATGGGAGAACAACAATTTCTCTTGCACTGATTCAACTACATGGGGTAGCAAGTTTGTTTGTTTTCTGTGTTGTTGCATTGTGCTATTTATAGGGGCGATGATCTTTTATGGAGTTTATGACATGCGAAGGTCAGGTATAGTTATTCCCTTCAAACTCGAGGTAATCTCACTACGACTAACAACGAGCCAAAGTTCTGAGCTACACAATTTCATGTCCGCTGACCTAAACCTAACCCTTAGCTTTACGAGCCAAAAACGACAGCTACTAATTGAGCCCTTCGCTAATGTCGATCAAGTATGGCGATGAGTACCTCTCATGGATAAAGATTGACGCTTTATACCTAGCAGCTAAAGGCAATAAGACCATTGAGTTGGACACGGGTTTCAATTCTTCCCAACTCAAAAACGCGACTATTGAATCAATGGCTAATGATTTGGCTATCGAGTTTACACTTACATTCAAGTGTCGATTTTGGATTTTAGACGGAATTCTGATGGGTGACCAAGGTCTGAATATTGTTTGT
This sequence comes from Silene coronaria, assembly GCA_028566215.1. NCBI lineage: Eukaryota > Viridiplantae > Streptophyta > Magnoliopsida > Caryophyllales > Caryophyllaceae > Silene > Silene coronaria. The sequence goes on from JAOWBH010194175.1 coordinate 4,291, forward strand.
GAGGGTACCAAGGTTAACTTCCCTGCTTCTAATTCAACTACTGGAACTATGATTGACGCTCCAACGCGATGCAAATATGCCTACTCCTGATTTTACGCCTTTGGAATCCGTATCATCCTTAGCTTCTCATAGTAATTAATGAATGATTGAGATGACTAGTATAGATTAGGAATAGTTTTATGATTGACTCTCCAAGGCGATGCAAATATACCTATAACTGGTTCTACGCCTTTGTTATGTATTAGTCTTATTTTGTAAGTAAATTCATGACTCGAGATGGTACTTGTTTGTACGTCCTATTATATATTATAGGATATGGAAGTTTGTTTTGTATGGATAATAAATTAAGGTTGGTATATACTAGACATCTTTTATCTTATATTCTCGAGAAGCAAATCACCCGAATATGAGGTGATCGTAATACAATCATAATAATATTAATAATCATAATGCAATCTAAATTATCTAAATCAACCTAACATATAATTATCTTGTTTAACAAGACGATAGCCTATCATTCGAACCAAAATCATCCACCTAATAATCATACATTCATACTCCGGTGTTTTGAGGCATGAGCTACCTTATTAGAGTTAAAAACCATTGGTTTGTACACATTTACGCCTAAAACCGTTGATAAAGTTGAGCCAATAAACCAATCCATATCACTCGACAATAGAGGCGATACCACATTTTTAATGAAGTTAGAGGAAGTGGCGTCCTCAGCTTACGGTCGTAGTCTCTTTCTCCGGGAAAGAGATTACTTTAGTAGTTCAACAGATTCCTCTCTTTTACCCTTAATACAAGGTCCGCTATTGGATGAATTGGATGGATGTTTAATATACCAATACGTACGAGTTTGAATGACAAAGGATGAACCTGTTGGGTATTTCCTGTGTTTGAGATTCCAGGTTTGTTGGAGGTTCCTTCGATTAATTTGCGCTCGATCATGGGGTGAGTTATGATGAGTTTATATGAGTTGGCAAAGCTGTGTTAAAAGCTGACGGTATTATTAGCAATTCTTTTGCTTCACTACTTGAGTTTAAAACTGTTGAAGGTTTGAGGTGCAAGGGACTTATCTGCTAGTTGTCTTCCTGGAGCTCCGATTCCACCTGTTTATTTTATCGGACCCTTGATTATAGAGAAGGCCGCTACCAAGAATAATGTTTGTGATGCTTGTGATTGAGAAGACAAAGTTCTTGGGGATCTACAAGTACTACGAGTTCATCACGGTTACTGGATCCAAAGGCAGCCTGTTGAACAAAGTGCATTATGCAAGGGGTCCAAGAGAAGTCGGGTTGGCACTAGTGCTCGTAATATTAACATGCTAATCTATCGATCAGTTGTTGGATTATGAAAGGGGTCCAAGAGAAGTCGGGTTGATCCGGCTACTGAATGCATGCATTGACGATTAAATAAGCATGATCTCTTTCAACTTTGTTCCAGCTCAGGAACAAGTCGTGACACGACACGATCATGATGGTCGTGTTATCGAGATATTGGCCGAGGAGACAGCGCCAATACAGGCTGCAAAACCAAGTGTTGAAAATATGAGTGGTTTAACATGGTGGACAAGAACCGATCAAGAACATCAGCGTCGTAGTAGTCATATAAGCTAAGAGCACCAAACAAGGCTCTATTTGTGGGATTAATACGATGAAACTTACGACTCAAATCCAGCCATATAAATGAATAAAAATAACCAGACGAATATGTTGATTCCAAACAAAAATCGGAGAAATTGCAGATGAAGTAGGGGTTATATAACTTCAAATATCCGTTCAAAATTCGAATAATTCTTCAAGGGATCATAATCGTAAATTCACAATGTGTTGATAGTTATGATCGCTTTTCTGAACCATTGTATGTAATAATCAGCTTCATACCTTCACCATTGAACGAGTCATTCTCAAGGTCTTTATTTGGAAGATCAATTATTCCACGGCTATGTTCTTCCCATGGCCCATCGAATATAGCTTCGACTAGGTAAGTACGTGAAGGGTTGAACAACCTTAATTTCACAGCATGAATAATTATACTCTGTGACTAAATTCGTACGTAGAGTTGTTATTGTCACCTTAATGAACAGTGGTAAGAGGCAGCCAACTCAAAAGACTAGTCGAATGCTATTACGTGAAGACTCATGATGGCTTGAATGGTTTGCTACTTACGGAAATAAAGTCGATCACACTGGGCTTAAGTCGTGACTAATCCGAGCATGAGATGGTACTCCTCCGGCCGTATGGTTCAATTCTAGTAGTAGTAGGATTAAGTATTTATCAATCCTAGTTTAGGTAAATCCGTAAATACAATCCACTCAACGAATAATTCCTCATTAATCTTATCAGAGTTTCTAACATTACATACACAGCCGCCTTAATGCGAACAAGATGACAGATGGTTGCGAAAACCGAATCATTCAAGAATTTCAACTGGACAACAATTTCTCTTCAACTGATTCAAATACATGGAGTGACAAGTGTTTTTGTTTGTTGTTCTGTTGCCTTGTGCTATTTGCGGGGGCGCTGATCTTTTATGGAGTTTATGACATACGAAGATCAGGTATAGTTATTCCCTTCAAACTCGAGGTCATCTCCCTAAAGCTAACGACGAGCCCAAGTTCTGAGGTACACAATTCCATGTCCACTGACCTAAACCTAACACTTAGATTTACGAGCCTATAACGACGACAACTACGTTTTGAGCCTTCACTAGTGTCGATCAAGTATGGCAATGAGTACCTTTCATCAATTAAGATTGATGCTTTTTACCTAGCAGCTAAAGGCAATAAGAGCGTTGAGTTAGACACGGGTTTCAATTCTTCCCAACTCAAAGGCGCAATTATTCAATCAATGGCTAATGACCATGCCTTGGAGCTTACACTTACATACAAGTGTCGATTTTGGATTTTAGACGGAATTCTGATGGGTAACCAAGGTCTGAATATTGTTTGTAAGGGTACCAAGGTTAACTTCCCTGCTTCTAATTCAACTACTGGAACCATGATTAACACTCCAAGGCGATGCAAATATGGCTACCCCTGATTTTATGCCTTAGGAATCTTTATCGTATTCCCTCTCATCATTACTAAATTGCAATTGTATGTATTAGTCTTATTTTTGTGAGTTTAAAATCTTTTTATTTAATTTTCCCCTTCAAGGCTTCAAGTGATGATCCTGACTCGAGATGGTACTCATTGTCATTTGTATATACTCAGTTTTGCTATTCACATACATCTTGAATTACCTCCCTCTACTAATGGATGGGTTATCGTATAATCGAGTACAATATGGAATGCTATACAGACGTGTTAAGAATTATAGGACATGGAACTGTGCTATGTGTTCTATATTATAATTGTAGTGCAACCTAAAATATCTAAATCAATATATAATTATGTTCTTTAACAATATGATAGCCTGTCATTCGAACCAAAATCATCCACCTAATGGATTTCAGAGTGGTCAGAAACAAAATCCCACTACCACTCATCTTGAAGAAAATGCTTGTCAGCACAACTATAGTTGCACAGCTGAGAATGCTAGGGTGCGAGTTGAGGATACAATAAGAAAAGTTCGTGGGCTGATAAGGGAGATGGAGGAAAGCGACGGTGACGGTCAGTTGGTGGCGATACAGGCAGAAGATGGATGGATAAAACCGAGGGAGCTGTCAAACTGAATGCAGATGCTGGAGTTAAGGTGAGAGTAGGGACGGGTTGGAGGTTGTTTGTCGAGCTGGTGACGGTAGTGTGATATTTAGTAAGCTTTTGTATTTGTAACTAGCATGCAGTTTGTGGCTCGGTCACATTCACGCAAACCTTGATTTCTCGGTTCTCATACAATGGAATATCCTTATAACTGATTACTGTGGGCGATTTCACATTTGGTTCCACCAATTTGATGTATGCATTGTTGCCGTACGTGTATGAACTCTTATTGGGCTATCAAAAGGATTAAGAGTACGAGACTCGTGAGTCGTGATAGTTCAACAATTCAACTTGGAAAATGTACGTGTAGTCGCGTTTTGTGGACTGCCATAGTAAAGGTACTTACGAGTTCCAAGCAATCAAGTGAGATTGTTCAGCTCGGAAAATGTTTTTGAATTTTGGGATCATGCTGCTCATTGCTGACAGTGGTCTTATATGCGTTCATGTTGCTATCATATTAGGCATTATGTATATGTTAATCTGAAAGCTGCACCTTGTGTAAATAACACGCCTTTCAAAACTTCCGATGCTAAATATTCTGCCGTATTATCTGTGCAGCTGCTTTTTCGGAAGGAATTTCAAGAGCTTTGTGAAGCTTAATTATTGCAGTTTGAAATGTATCTCCGAGTGGACATGCCTTTCATCTTCTTGTTTCTCTAACTCATTAAAGGGTACAAGTCCTTCATAAGGTTACCAGATGACTATAGTTGCTTGACTTTACTGTTCGTTGTTATATTGCAATTCTTAATTTTACCTGATAATCCTTGACTTGTACCTGTTCTCTTTTTTCAGTGTAATCAGAATGAGTAATGATGGATGAGCCACCTGATGCAACATCTGAATGTGTGTCATACTGTCAGCATTCATCAACCCATCGAGTCAATCTAACACAATCTACTACCAATAGGTAGGTTATGCAAGGGATGAACTTGTTGGCCTAACAAGAAAGCTACACGGCCAGTCATTGCGCCATTGTACAGTGATCTAATTTTATAATAACTTGAGATATCCCTTCAAAATTCAAACAATGCTGCAAGGAATCTTAAAAATAAATTCACAATGTGTTGAAGCCCTATTAACCAAAAACAGCTTCATCAATCCATCCATTTCATTATCCCAATCCTCTTTAGCTGTATACATCTCCATGACCTTCAACACCTCTGCATATATATATTCAGCCAATTTCAGGTGACTTCCTTGCCAACACCTGGTCTCTTTCAGCATAAACTTAACTCAAAGTTTACTAAATTACCCAAGCTCATTTCTTAAGAAAATTAAGATGCCTTCCCTTCGACGAAAAGAATATACTAGCCCACAATTCAACTTGAGACATAAAATGGAGGCATAGATCAATATTTAGACGCGAGCACAGGTATATCAAGATCAGGATCATAAGCTGCCATTGTTCATGCATGAATCATCATTTAAAGCGAAAACCACGTTCAACCATAATAGGCCAACAGCATGGCATAGGATGATTGGAAATGGTCCTACATGATAGATAATTACCAAGACTCGAGAAAATTACGACTGTTTAAGCTGCTGCATAACTACTTACTACATGTCATAACAAGACACACTGCTTGACATCTTTGTTGTCTAGAAACGAAAACAGATATATTCAGGAAGAATTTGAGCATCAAGTAGAGTGATCACAAGGCAAGCCCTCAACCACCGGTTCCCTTACAGTATTAGTGTTGTCAGTAACATCAAGAGCATCAAGTGGGGCAGCAGAAACAACTTCAAGCTCTGTTTTTTCTTCAAGTAAAGGGTGATTCAATCCAGCAGCAGAAGCACCAACAGCGTCATAAGGCAAGCTCTCTAAGTCACTACATTATCCAAGAATAAACGAATTCAAACATAGGCATCACAGGAGATCGACTTGGTATGTATGTTGGTTTGCTCTGGAGGAGAGAAAATGGATCCCTCCAAATCTCTGCCCCTACTTTTCCCTCTACCCTTTTTGTTATTCAAGCAAAGGATTTCCTTACATAACGTTGTGAGATAAATTAATTCCCACCATATGGTTGACGACCTTGTAAACCACCATATAGTTATCAGCAAGATAAAATATTTCCCACCATATGTAAACCCTAACTTGGTTCCTTGGCATACCTCAGGTTATCAAAAAGTTGCCAAATTTCATCATATTTTTTTTGTCTTTGTTGGTAAATCTTCCAAGAATCAGAGGTTACAGTTTTTTCCTTGAGCTGAATAACCACTTTGCCATCAACCATCCTAAACATCGGTTCAACACATACAGTTTTAAATTAATAAAAAAAAAAATGATTTAAAGAGTAACGAAAAAGTAGGATTGATACTGAGAAAAAATGTCACCGGCGGACAAACACGGGCCTATGGAGTTGCCTCTGTAAAAATAAAATAAATAAATAAAAGTAAAATTCCACTATAAATTTACAATAAAAAGGAAGAGAATTAAAATAAAAAAGAAGAAGAAGGAAAACAAACATAGCGCTGAGTTTGTTTGTCAATAAAATCTTGTTCGCTGGTATGTATAAGTTTGCTTCGCTCATTTAGGTTGACCTGGTGCGAAATGATTTGCGTTAAAACCCCGCGGATTCTTAAGTTGTCTAGGAAACACATCGCGTACAAACGTTCTACAACAACCACGCTTGCGTTCCCTTTTCATCGTCTCTAATATTTGTTTGCTTACTTTCCTGCAATTAATCAATCAATTTTCTATGAAATCGATATAATAACTAATATGATAATTGAACAGATATGAAAGGGATTATCGATCACCTGTGTGAGAGCCGCGTCTTTGTTTTTTTTTTTTTTGGAAGGCGACGGAGCTGATTCCACACAAGTTCATGTAGGAGACGGATGTACTAGGGTCTAGGGGTAGTGGCGTCCCTAGGACTTGGATAATGGGTGTGCGAAAAAATAATACACAGCAAAACATAAGATAGTTGGTAACGGAAGTGTAAGTTTATTGTAATTTTTTAAATTTAAGGTGTACATTATGAGAAATATGGTGATGAAAATTGTACGGTAAAAATTTATCTTATATTTTAAGAATCGTGACGAAAACGTTATGTATGTGAACTTACATTTTACTATACTTATTCTAACACCAATTCTTGTTTCAGATCAAGGTATCCGTCTTATTAATAAGACGGATACCATATTCTCTCACAAAATACCCATTTAGGGTAAGTGGAGAAGCACATGGGGGTCCCACCTTTGTCCCCTCTACTCATTTTCTCTCACAAACGACCCGTCTTAAAATCCGACCATTCTTAAGCAAGACTTACTCTTATTCTAAAGATGAAAATAGCTTTAAAGAGATGAGATATTATATCATTATCATATACTAATAAATTATCGATATAATGTGAATTTGAATTGAACTCAAATACTCTAACTTGAAATAATAATCATCATAATACCGTGAAATCTCTAGTTTAATAGGGGAATCGAACCCATGCCACTCTATGATTCAAAGGCTATAACAAGTCAATCTACCACTTAACCATTAACATTATATTGTTAATATACTTCCCTAAATTTTACTTATCAGAAATCTGAGGGGTGCAGTTGCACCCACCTTGGGGACGCCACTGCTAGGGAGTGGTCAAACATTCGGGTCAGACCTAGCCAATCCAGGTGGAAGCGGACTGGAACTAACCGGGCAGGTTAAAAAATGACCTGAGGGCGGGATGGCCCAAAAATTTGACCACTCCTAGGATGTACCCTATATGGAGTGTCCCCCGAGCATAAACTTAACATTCAAAATCGCATACCACTGACCCGGGCCGGTCTTTGTGGGTGTGTCTCAAAGGTGCGTGGTTGATGAAGGAGTTTGGCCCAAATGTGTTTTACTTGTCTATCTCAGGGCATACAACAATGTTGTTTGTCAAGTGTGCTAAAACGTACTCGTAGCTGCTATAAGGACCTCGACTACAAAAGTAGAGCATTAAGGACTTCATTTTCTTCCTTTTTATATTTCCTGTAACTTTTAAGTTCAGTTAATCATTGGTTCATATTTGTAAGCGGGCCTTTACTTTGAATCTGTAATTATCTACTAATCGCTCACTAATCATCACTCACAACTCCTCAATCTTGGCTCTTATTATTCGAAACCTGAAGTGCCTTGGAAAAGGCGCGGTCAGGTTCCCGGCCCCTTCTCTGTTTCTGCCACAAACGACAGCAAATTAAGATGTTCATAATCAGTTGTAATTCGTTTTTAAAACTAACCTGGTCAGTAAGTAATACTAATTGAAACTACCTTCTTGCATTGTCCTTACCTACTAGGACTCCACAATCTACTCTACCCACCATCGAAAGCACCGCAAATTCCTTGCCATGTCCAACTACTCGGTCTTGTTTGCAGCCTAACCTCATCATCCACCCTAACTAGAAGCTACATCATCACACTTGAGAACTTGGCAACACCACACAGAGACAAAAAAAATACTAGGCCACAATTACAGCTATCACAATTCAACTTGAGACATAAAATGGAGGCATAGATCAATATTTAAACGCGAGCACATATATATCAAGATCGGGATCATAAGCTGCCATTGTTCATGCATCAATCATCATTTAATGTGAAAACCTGGTTCAACCATAACAAGCCAACAACAGGGCATAGGATGATTGGAAATAGTCCTACATGATAGATAATTACCAAGACTCGAGAAAATTACGACTAATTAAGCTATTGCATGCATAACTACTTACTACATGTCATAGCAATGCACACTGCTTGACATCTTTGTTGTCTAGAAATAAGCAAAGTAGCGTATCTTGATTCAGCATGTTTTAAGTTGATCCGAGATGGGAACGATGTTATGGACTTTCTAGTTTCTTCTTGTTTATATATGACTTAAGCTTCCTCTTCAGGGTCTTAAGTTCCTTCTTCATTTCCTCCTTAATCACCCTCTTAACCAAGGCAACCACCTTGTTATCCTGGGAGATGTCATCAAGATTGCGACCCATCTTCTTTTTCTTCATAGAGATACGTCCTGGTGACAGCACTATCGACTTACATTTCTTTTTATCATGCGTCTTCTGGTGAGCTTTCTTCTTGGCTGCCATCCTAAGGCTCTCGTCCTCGTCATCATGTTTATCACCCAAGAAACTCTCAGCTACCAGGTCCCTGACAGGTGCAGCGATATTTTCAGGATCTTGATCATCAGGTATATCAAGTGGATCACAAGGCAAGCCCTCAACCACCGGTTCGGTAACAGCATTAGTGTTGTCAGTAACATCAAGTGGGGCAGACGAGAGGCCTTGAAGCTCTGCTATTTCTTCAAGTAAAGGATGATTCACAGTTATATCCGGCCTGAAAAGAAGAGATCTACCGTCAAGAATCCTAATCATCGGTTCAACACAATACACTTTTAAATTAATTAAAAAAATGATTTAAAAAGTAACGAAAAAATAGGATTGATACTGATAAGAAATGTTACCCGGTGACATACACGGGCCGACGGAATCGATCCTGCAGAGAGTTTGTAAAAAAATAAAAATAAATAAAAAGAACAAATAAAATTCCATTTATATATAACCACCATATTAAATGGAGGAGGAAAACAAACAATTTGCTGAGATTCTTGTTCGCCGGTAAATGTTTTCCGGTCTAGTTTAGGTTGACCTGGAGCGTAAAAATTCCCCCGCATCTTCGGTAAGTATTGAGGAAAGTCACCATCAAAATACGGCCTTCTGCAACAACCACGCTTGCGTTCACCAATCATCTTCTCTAATATTTGCTTGCTTGCTTGCTTGCTTTCCTACAATTAATCAATCAATTTTCTATGCAATCGATATAATAACTAAGATGATAACTAAAGAGAGATGAAAGGGATTATCATTTATCACCTGTGTGACAGCCGAGTCTCTGGTTATTTTTTTTTTTAGAGGGGATGGGGCTGTTTCCACACAACACAGGTTCATGACTACCTCAGTCCTCATGTAGGAGACGGATGTAATAGGGTCTAGGGGGTGTGGTCAAACATTCGGGCCGGGCCTAGCCAAGCCAGGCGGGCTGGAACTAGCCCAGGGCAGGTCGAGTTGGATTTGCTTGAACCGGGCCCGCCCTTAATTTTTGACAGGCCGTTTTGGGCAGGTTAAAAAACGACCTGAGTGCGGGTCGGTCTAAGGGGATGGCTCGGCCGAAATGTTTGACCACTCCTAAGTCCTAGGATGTTCATGCACCCTATATGGAGTGATGGTTCAAAGACAATCGATGGAATCAGATTGATGTAATGAAGATGAGCTGCCTGATAAATATCTGTATGCGTGGATGCGTGGTCAATCCTTCAGAGTCCCTGACATTTACTTTTACCGTGGGAGAATGTCTGACGTTAAAAAAATGCAAAACTCTTGAAAGTTAAAAATCCATATGAAGTGATGACAAACCATTAACCATGGCATGCCGGAGTGATGTTATGGCACGGTTATTGGCGTCCTCAGCTTACCCTCATAGTTTGTTGCTCTGAAAAAGAAGATCACTTGAGGATTCTGGATATGGTCATACATACATAAGGTACTTCCTAGTTCCAAGCAATCAAGTGGGATTGTTCAGCTCGGAAAATGTTTTGACTTTTGGGTTCATGCTGCTCATTGTTGACGGTGGTATTATACGATTTCAAGCTGCTATCATGTTATGGATTTTATGTATGTTAATCTGAAAGCTGCACCTTGTGTAAATAACATGCCTTTCAAAACTTCCAATGCTAAATATTCAGCTGTATTATCTGTGCAGCTGCTGCTTTTTCGAAAGAAATTTCAAGAGCTTTGTGAGGCTTATTGCAGTTTGAAATGTATTTCCGAGTGCACATGCCTTTCATCTTGTTGTTTCTCTAACTCATTATTTTGCAAACAGATCATTGTCACAAAAAGCCTCGAAAGCAATAAACTTCAAATCTTGAATAAGTTTTGGAACACCAAGCAAGGCTCTATATGTATGTGGGGTTTAACACGATGGGATTACAACGTAAATTCAATCACATAAATAAATAAAAATAACCAGACGAATATGTTGATACGAAACAAAAATCAAAGAAATTGTGGAAGAAGTAGGGTTATATAACTCCAGATATCCCTTCAAAATTTAAATAACTAGTTTTACACCCGTGCAGAAAATGCACGTACGGGTCGTAAATTAATAATTTGCGCTATCATTGAATATAAGAGCACATAAATAGGACTGTTCGAGGGCTCGGACCAAAGACCTGACTTGACCGCGCAATTTGATTCGGACCGGTCCGGTCCATGGTTTATTCGGTGCGGTCCACGGTCCATTTATTTTGCTAATTCGGTCTTTGGTACGGTCCTGGACCAAGCCGAATGGACCGTGGACCGAACTTATTTGCAATATATGTTACGTGCGTATAATATGAAATATATATTTTCTTAAAAAGTTAAGAATTTCAGTTAATTAGTTGGTATATTTAATTTAGACAAATTATCTTCACTAATATTTTAGAATAATAAATTTATAATATCGTTTAAGTTATTGTTTATTCAATACATTGTACATTAAAAATTAAATTTGGATCATTTGGCATTGTCCGATCCACTCATAAATGCGGTCTGGCCCGGCCCTCGGACAAACGTAATTATGGTCCGGTCAACAGTCGACCTATTTTTCTTAGTTATCTTAGTTTGTTTTTTGGTACACCTTGTATGTTAATTAACAACCCTACACATAAATGAGCATGTTTAATCGATTATCCCAAAACCGACAACCGAAAATAACATAATTGTCCAACCGCCAATTCGAACTCGCCCTGACCCGCATGATCCGATATTAATTTGGCTAACATAGGACGTTGTCTAGAATGGACCTACATGATACATGTCTAACAATTTGATTTAGAAAGTTGGGTCGGGCTATGTGACTAACTTAAACAAACCCTATACCCATGACACATCCATATAAATACAACTCACTTACCAATCTATACACCAATCTAGTAAAATGCTACTCACCGTCTCTCGCTTTCCACTTTCACAATTCCCTCTATCACTACAAAAAAAAAGGCGGGAACCTGACGGAAAATACTGACGTAAATAAAATCCGTCAGTAAATATATAGTACTGACAGAATTTACTGACGGAAACTCAAATCCGTCAGTAAAAAGGAAATACTGACGGAATTTCCGTCAGTAATACTTGGCGCGTTGACCAAGTCAAACGCGCCAAGAGATACTGACGGAATTTCCGTCAGTATTTCTTATTTACTGACGGAAATTCCGTCAGTCCTTCAAGTCACTGCTGACCCAATTCCATTTTTCGTGCCTATCTACAGTCAGAAGGACAAGAAAATGGTCCCTGGAATTGAAATATTCCAAGATTGCTATTATATCCCTTAGGATGTGCTCACGGTGATGACGAATAAAAACAAACCGACCCCTCGCGAAGACTTGGTCAATATGATTCTCAAAAGTGACAGGTTCGATCCATCTACTCTCATCACCGATATAGATCCTAAGGGGGCTGTCTTAGGATGGAGGAAAACCATCGAATGGACCGACGGCAAAGGGTTCCTCTTCAAGCTGACCACGGAAGAAGTAAAGATGATCAAACTGGATGGCGATTCTGAGTCTGAATCTGAGTCTGAGTCAGAATCTCATAAGAGTCCTAAGATCGAGTCTAAAGAGTAAGGTGTCGAAGCCACCCTTTCCCCAGTCTTTGCTTTCAATGTACCTCTCCCTAGTTCTGGTATCCTAGGGCCTGTCTTGGATACCTTGGCCATTCCGCCACTGAACCCCGATCAGTTGGCCCAAATAATAGCACATTTCGCCCAATTCAAATTTGATAATAATAAGATGAACCATTTTAGTTACCACTTGTCTTATTTACATTGAAATTCGATTTTTGAAAATGATTGTTTTAGTAATGACATCGAGAATGAGGTCGATAACAAACAAGTTGAAGAAGAGGAAGCAGATTCACCTTCACTTGGTCAGAGGGTTAGAGAAATATGACTGAAGAAACTCGGTAATCGAGGATACCGAAACCATCAATGTCGGGACTATCCTAGAACCGCAAGAGCTTAAGATAGAAACTACATTAGATCCTATAGAGAAAAAGGGGTTTATGGACCTGCTAAACGAATTCAAAGATGTATTTGCATGGTCCTATAAATATATGTCGGGTATTGATAGAGAAATCGCAGAACACAAGATCCCGATCAAACCAGGGTTCAAGCAAGTAAAGCAAAAGCTACACAGAATGCGAACTAAATGGTCCCTAAAATTCAAAGAAGAAATCGATAAACAATTTAAGGTTGGGTTTATCAAAGTATCAGAGTACTCATATTGTGTTGCTAACATGGTACCAGTACCAAAGAAAGACGGGAAGGTCCGAGTTTGTGTCGATTTCCGCGATTTGAACAAAGCCAGTCCGAAGGACGATTTCGATTACCTCAAATTGATATTTTGGTTGAAAATACCGCGAATCGTGCCTTATTATCTTTCATGTATGGTTATGCCTGTTACAACCAGATAAAAATGGTCGAGTAAGACGTTCACAAGACCGCGTTCACCACACAATAGGGAACCTATTGTTATACGGTGATGCCTTTCGGTTTGATAAACGCCGGAGCGACTTATCAAAGAACAACAACTACGTTGCTACATGACATGATGCACAAAGAGGTGAAAGTCTATGTCGATGACATATCGTGAAACCAAGAGCGTAGTGTTCATTTCGGGGCTCTGCAAAAAAATTTCAAAAGACTACGGAAGTACAATATGAGATTAAATCCACAAAAATGTGCATTCGGGGTAAACTCTGGCAAGCTTTTGGGTCACATCGTTAGCCACCGTGGTATCGAAGTGGACCCATTAAAGATTAAAGCCATTATGGCAATGCCCCACCCAGAAACCGAGAAAGAAATTCGTGGTTTCCAAGTACGAGTTCAGTACATAAGTCGCTTCGTGGCGAAGCTAACAATGATATGCGAGCCCATCTTTA
>JAOWBH010194285.1:0-17938 GCA_028566215.1 Silene coronaria
CATTATACATTTAGCCAATTATTTTAGAATCCGTGCAACGCACGGGCAAAAAATTAGTAAATGTATATAATAGGCATTTATTACTAATAAAATAGTTTCCTTATTTAAATTGTGCATTTTGGAGAGAAAATTTCAAGGAGGCTTAATCTTTTAGTATATTGAAGATACTCGAACAATTAAGTGTAATCCATTGTATATGCTATATGATTGCATTTATTATTCGTTTTTTTAAGTTACTTTTGTTGGATATATTGGGCGTAAAATTTTACGGTTATATACCACACTTTTTTAGGTCCGTCATTTACATTCTCTTACATACATTCAAATGTAAAACCCGAATAAAACTTAACACAAAACATAACATGTTTCGGATAAGGTTTTTCTAACATGTGCCTAGTAGGCGGCACATGTTAAGAAAGCAAAAGAGGAAAAAATTTAACTGTTTTTCTTATGGCGAAGAGTAAGATTAATGATATATTTTAATTTCTCATAAAAATAACATTTAATTCTTACCATTTACTGCTTTCTTAACATAGCCCTGCGGTTAGAGCTGACAAGTCTGATACGACCTGAGAAAATTAAGACTTGAAACCGACCCGACCCGACGATGACCCATAACCCGACCCGATAGCGACAACCCGATACTGACCCGATTAAATTGACGACGCGACAATTATTAGGCTTAATTTGATCAAAATAAAAGTAATTTAGTGTTCTACTTCCTCCATTCAACTCCACTCTACCACTTTACTTTTTCACGTTTGACAACGCGTGTTTTGCGCGATAAATACCGTTAGCAACGTATTTACAGAAATATAAAAGTTAGATATTTTTAATGACCTCGTAAAGATGAATCAAACAAGATCCCGCATAAATATATTTTCACTTATGTATCGAGAGAAAATTAAAATTGAATATTCACTTGTGAATAATATACAAAAATGAAAATGGTAGAGTGCAGTTGAATTGAGGAAGTAATTGATAAGTTTGGCTTAATAATGAAGTAACTCAACCAAATATTGGTTAAAAACTAAATTTAACGCTAAAATATTGAAGTAAATGCGATAAATTAAGCAGGTCTGATAACGATCCGACCCAAACCCCTCGACTCAATACATCATTTGACGCGAAATGATTCGACCTAATAACAACCGACTAGACCCTAAAGTAGCCTGACCCGACCCGACTTGAGAACCCGACTTGACTCCATACAAACCCGATCCGAATAACCCGATTATCACCTCTACCTTCGAACACATATTAGAAAAACTAATAAAGCAAGGTTTAAAACAACAAACTCGTTGCACCGATTTCATAGTAATTTTTTATTTTAAAAGTTACCCCAGTAAGGCAGTATCGGGCGCACACACTTGACTTGAGTAACCAGCCTATCACACGGCCCTGGGTATTTGTATCAATCAACTTTTACATTATCTTAACCGTCAATCCGTCAATCATTTTACCTATTCCTTCATTTAATCAACCGTATATACAATCACACGACGTCGTCTTTTTTTTTTGGTCACTAGATGATGGTCATAACACTTGTAATAATGGACAAACTTTCCAATCATTTATATAGAGTTAGCAATTAATGAATTAATTATTAGAGTGAAAAAATTAGTACGCGTATTAATTTGTTATTACCAAGTAATTATAGTAAAGATGTGTCTCATTTTGTGTCTTAACGTCATGTTAACGCTATATAGTAGTAGTATTAGAACACGGGTGTAAATGAGTTGAGCCCAATTGTTTAGGGAGTAGGTTTTCTTTGAGACATTTTCAATACAAGACGAGAATTTGTCCATCTTATTTAAATTGAAAAGGTCAGTTCGAAACAAAAATCTTCTTCTTCGTTTGGGATATTTATTAGTATAATCATTTTAATATCTTCTACTCCATAATTATATTCTCGTGTTGTCCAGTGATGAGTAGTTTACATTTACTTTATTTTGTAAGGGGATAAAGTAAATGTAAATTATTGACTAAGACGATGGAGCAATATTTATAGTTATATTTGTTTGTTAGAATCTAGATCAAGCTTTAATTTCAAGAGCTGGGCTCGAGTTCGATTTTTCATATACGAGCCAATTTCAAACTTAATCAATCTCAATTACGACTCGACTAGGTGTGATTAGGTGACACGCCTACGCACATTTTCACCCAAAAGAGTTCGTGATTCGTAAATGCCAAAAATCAGCAAGTCTTGCTTAAAAAGGGTGTTTTCCATTTTAAACTTAAAACGGGGTCAAAAAATACTACACGATGGAAATAAAAACAAATTTTTTGTCATTTCCTAGAGAATTTTATGTATTTGACCCGTTTTAAACTAGAATTGAATCCGACTTAAATGAGGCAAAAAAAAAAGTTAGAAATCAATTTTCTCTACCTATGAAGCTCTTTTGTGATAGTCAATCGGCATTACATCTTGGTCATAATCCCGTTTTTCATGAACGTACGAAACACATTGAGATCGATTGCCACTTTGTCAGTGACTCCATCACGAGTGGTTTGGTTGCCCCGATTCATGTCTCCACACATGACCCGTTAGCAGATATTTTTACTAAGGCATTGGGTGTTGCGCAGTTTTGGTTTCTTCTTTGCAAGTTGGGCACTCTTGATCTCCATGCTCCAGCTTTGGAGGGGGGTGTTAGGAATATAGCGATAGCGATATTATACGTTATTGTATTCCGATATATTATTATGTTTTGGCCCGTATAAAACGAGCCCATCCCATTGCTTTGTAATCCTATTTAAGCCAACGTTTGGCTCATTAATACAATCATCACAATTTCCCTCATATCGTCTTAACGCTTAGCCACTTGCTAAAATTTCAATCAGTGCTTAACTCGTGATATTAAGTATACACTCAGATCTTTCCAACAATGACCATGACCTCTATTTATAAGGTCCTAAGCCCTAAATCCTACATAGCCACATTAAGAGTTTTTAATATTTAATCTAATAACTCCTAATATTTACTACTAAAAACATCTAACATCTAAGTGTAAATACTAGCAACATAAAACAAAACTCTAAACATATAGACTCTAAATGTTACTAACAAACACAAGTGTAACATACTTGTCATTGTTAGGGTTACTTCCCAACAGCAAAAGTAGTAACTGAGATGAAGATTATACACCACCTCAATCTCACCATGTTAAGAAGCGAACAAGGGAGGCTAGGGTTAGTTCCACGACCAAGACTAACAAAAGAAGGAAGAATCCGAGTCCGACTCCGAGTCCAACTTCACCACCAATGTACATCACCCAAAACAAACGTTGTATGTATCTTGAGAAGGTAATTCACTAATTGTAAAACCGTAAACGGGGAAGAAGGAGAATATTTGTGTATGTATTTGATAAATATCGTTTAAAATGACTTGATATTTATACATATCGTATGACAAGAAACCTAATTTGTGCAAAGGTAAACAAATAAAATATCCTAGCTGAATATATCGTAATACAAAAGATACTAAGATATTACACAAGATAATAATATATGTTTAGAAGATTCTTACACTTCCCCTCAAGTTGTAGCACTTGGGAATGTGATGCCCAACTTGCGTTGTATACAATCCAACGATTCTCCTCCAAGAGCTTTTGTAAACAAGTCCGCAATTTGCTCCTTGCTTCGTACATCACTAGTAAAAAAATGACATTAGGCAAGCAGATAAGGCTACGGTCGCTGAAAATAACCGTAGCCTATTACAAAAGGCTACGATCATTCGAAATCAACCGTAGCCAAATATATAGATAAAATCAAAAGGCTACGGTTCACCTCTAAAACCGTAGCCAAAAGTATTTTATACAGGCTACGGTTCTTAATCAAGCGTAGCCATTTACAATAAGATAAGGCCGGCCCATAAACCTTGGAGTACAATGTATACTTCGTATGATATAAGAGAGAAAGAACAAGAAAAAACCTTATCAGAAACCCATGCGTAGCTATGTTCTTTGCAAGCAAATGTTGTCGAATGAAATGACAATCAATTTCTATATGTTTCGTACGGTCATGAAAGACAAGATTCTTTGCTATATGGAGCGCGATTTGATTATCACACAACACATTCATAGGGCTACCATGCGTGATGGCCAACGAAACCAGAAAAGATTCAAGCCAAACTAATTCACTTGTTAATGCGGCCATTGCCCTATACTCCGCCTTTGCCGTTGAATGAGCTACCGTGGCTTGTTTCTTTGCCTTCCACAAAACGGGTGTGTTCCCCAATGCCACAAAGTATCCGCTCAAAGAACGTCTATTTATAGGACAACTAGCTCAATCGGAATCGGAATATCCATTTAATTGCAAGCTTGAGTTGTGGTCCATATAACAATTCCTTTTCCTGGGCTATTTTTCAAATATCGAACGAGACGGATGGCTGCCTCCCAATGTTCTTTCTTGGGGTCATATACGAATTGTGAAAGAATGTGTACTGCATACACAAGGTCTGGTTTAGTAATTGTCAAATAGACTATTCGACCAATCAGCCTTCTATACTTCATTGGGTCACGTAGAACGGGAACTTGAGCTAAAGCGAGTTGATGATTTTGCGGAATGGGAGTATCCACTGTTTTTGTTCCCATCATTCCTATTTCATGAATTATTTCCAAAGCATATTTTCTTTGATTAAGAAACCGACCATTCCGTCCCGCAACTACCTCGATTCCAAGAAAGTATTTGAGTCGCCTCAAGTCCTTTATCCCAAATTGCTTGTTGAGGAACGATTTGAACTTCTCACACTCTATTTTGTTGTTCCTAACCATAATCATATCATCGACGTAAAACTCTGATGAAAGTACCATTTCGGGATAAAGTGAACAATGAATAGTCGTCTACAATTGATTGAGTAAAGTCATACCCTTTTAATGATGATGTCAATTTTGCAAACCAATTTATTGATGCATGTTTCAAACCATAAATTTACTTTTGTAATTTGCATACTTGATTCTTTCGATCAACTTGAAAACCTTGAGGCAACTTCATATATACTTCTTCATCTAAGTCTCCATGTAGAAAGGCAATATTTACATCCAATTGGTCAATTATCCAATATTTTGTCACGGCCAATAACAATCTTACACTCGTCCTTTTTGCAACTGGTGCATAGGTTTCGTGATAGTAAACGCCTTCAATTTGTGCAAATCCTTGCTGCTAGTCGTGCTTTGTATCTTTCTATTGTCCCATCCGCTTTATATTTCACTTTATATACCCATTTACAGCCTATATGACATTTTCCTTCGGGCAACTCAACTACTTTCCATGTCCCATTCGACTCCAATGCTTGTATCTCGTTGGTCATAGTTGTACGCCAATTCGAGTTTGTAACTGCCTCAAAGTAATGCTTTGGCTCTTGAATAGGATCGATGGCTGTCAAATAATTTATGTGGGAAAAAGAAAAACAACTAATAGTGATAAATTCGAAATTGGATATCGCTTACCTTTTCTTGGGGACCATGAGGAAGTCAGGTTAGCATTGGACTTGGGGTTTACGACCTGCATAGATTTACATACATAATCCCTTTTCCAGTAGGGTTGAAATTTTTGTCTAGTCCCACGACCTTCATTACTTGTGTCAATAACAACTTGCTCGCGTGCACTGTCGGTGTCGGGAATGACCTGCTGATCATTGGCGTTGACAATATCAACAACCTACTCATCATTGGTGTTGACAATATCAACACCCTGCTTATCAGTATTTTTGCTCCTTGTTCAGCCCCTTCATGTACAACTAATTCATGATTGTACAAATTATCAATGTAAACAGGCTCATCTTGTATACTAGGTTAAACGAGTTCGTGTGAAAAGGTAAACTGTTACTGGAAGCCATTGATGAACTTCTAAGAAGCTTGAAGAAGAAGATATTTGTGTGAGTTTCTAGAGTAAGAAAGAAGAGAGAGAAAGCAGAGTAAATAAAATGAATTGTATTAAGTGAATTATTGAATGTACAGCTCACCCCTGCTACTTATACAACTCAATAATAATTAGTAAACTACTATATTTGTTCTAACAGACTTCCTAGAAACACGCTAGGCAGTTACAAGTTTCTGTTTTGACTTTCTTGTATGTGCAGCATCATAACCTTCAGTTTCACAGCCCCCCTTCAAGTTGGAGATTGGTGGAGAGTCATTGAACAACAGGCCCAACTTGGAAGACAGGAAAAAATGTTGTTGTTGTCCGAGAGGTTTAGTTAAAAGATCTGCTAATTGCATGCTTGTACTAACATGTGCAGTAGATATCAAGCCTTCCTGAATTTTCTCTCGAACATAATGACAATCTATGTTGATATGCTTTGTCCGTTCGTGAAATACTGGGTTAGCAGCAATGTGTTGCGCGGCCTTATTGTCACAATTGAGCTGAACTGGTAAAGGAATCAGAACCTGTAAATCTTGCAGTAACCCTTTCAACCAAACAATCTCTCCTGCAGTATAGGACATTGCTCTATATTCAGATTCTGCAGAGGATTTAGAAATAGTTTTCTGTTTCTTCGTTTTCCAGGAGATTAATGAATCTCCCAGAAAAATGCACTGCCCTGTCAAAGATTTGCAGCTGAATTGGCAAGAGCCCCAATCAGCATCACAATAACCTCTCAAAGCAAGTGCAGAATGGGCAGAGTAAAACAAGACAGCATCAGGAGTCCCTTTCAAGTATCTTACCACATGAAGTGCCGCCTGGAAATGAGGCTGTCTAGGAGTACTTAAGAATTGACTTAAGTGTTGGACAGCATAAGACAGGTCAGGCCTGGTAAGATTGAGATATAATAGTCTCCCCACTAGCCTCCTGTACTGCTCTGGTTCAGGGAGTAAGTCCCCTTCTTCTATAGATAGGTGTAATCCTTTTGGAAGAGGAAAACTAGCTGGTTTGCATGCAGTAAGACCAGTATCTTTGAGTATATCTACTACATACTTCTTCTGATTCAACAATAAACCAGCAGAAGTTCTAGTTATTTCCAAACCAAGGAAATACTTGACATGACCAAGATCCTTTATAGTAAAAGCCTTGTCCAAGATTTTCTTAATTTGGCTAATATATGCATTGTCATTCCCTGTGACAAGCAAATCATCAACATACACCAAGATGATGGTGAAAGAAGAACCAGAGCTCCTGGTGAATAGAGAGTAGTCATGCATTGATTTAATAAATCCATGAGATTGCAGCAACTTGCTAAGTTCAACATTCCATTGTCTTGAGGCTTGCTTAAGTCCATACAAAGACCTCTTCAATCTGCAAACCTGCCCATGACTGGCCTTGGAGTATCCTTCTGGAGGTAACATATAAACCTCTTCATCTAGGAAGCCATGTAAAAAGGCATCATTAATGTCAAGTTGTTGAATATCCCACTGCTGTATGGTGGCTAAGGCTAAGAGTACTCTCACAGTGGTGAATTTAGCTACTGGAGAGAAGGTATGCTTAAAATCTTTTCCTTGAACTTGATTAAAACCTTTAGCCACAAGTCGTGCTTTGTATCTTTCAATAGCCCCATCTGGCCTGAACTTAATCTTGTATACCCATTTTGAGCCTATGGCTCTGAAACCTGCAGGAAGAGTAGTAAGCTCCCATGTTCCATTCTCCTCTAATGCCTGTAATTCTTTGGACATTGCAGCTATCCACTGCGGATCATCTTTGGCCTGAGCATAAGTGGAGGGTTCATGAATGCTGAGAACGTTATTAACACTCTTAGAAAGTGTAGGACAAACATAATCATTCAAATTGGAAGGTGGATGCACAATTCTTGTAGATCTTCTGACACTTGGAATATTAGAAGTAGTGGAAGAACTCTCTGCAGGATGCCTCTCACTATCAGCAGTAGTTACTGAAGTAGAAGATGGCATATTGAAAGGTACAACATCAATATCATCTATGTCAAGATTTGGAAAATTTAAAGATTCAGGAATGGGTGCAGCAGCAGGAGTAGATAACTCTTTAAAGGGCATGCTCTGTTCCCTAAAAATAACATCCCTACTTACAAAAACTTGATGAGTGTCCAAGTCATATAGTTTGTAAGCTTTCTGCCCCAGTGGATAACCTAAGAAAACACATCTTCTTCCTCTGGGTGCAAACTTATCCTTCTTGGGAAAGGATACTGGTGCAAAACATAAGCAACCAACAACCCTTAAGTCATCATAAACTGGTTTACTGCCTGTCAAAACCTCAAAGGGAGTCTTCCAGTGTAATATAGCCATAGGAAGTTTATTAATAATGTGTGTGGCAGCAAGAATACAATCTCCCCAAAATCTTTTAGGGAATCCAGCAAATAACATCATAGCTCTTGCTGTATCAACAAGGTGTCTATGCTTCCTTTCCACTCTACCATTTTGCTGTGGAACACCTGGGACACTCCTTTGGTGAAGTATACCTTTGGTATTAAACAGATTTGCACACTTATCTTGTACAATTTCTGTCCCATTGTCACTCCTTATAACTTTCACCACTCCACCATATTGGGTAAAGGCAGTATTAATAAAGCCTTCAAGAATATAGGCAATTTGAATCTTATCTTTGAGAAGGAAAGTCCAGGTAACCCTGGTGTTGTCATCAACCAGGGTGAGGAAATAAGATGCACCAGTAATGGATGTAATTCTATAGGGTCCCCAAAGATCAACATGAACCAAATCAAAAGGTTTCATAGCCCTAGAACTACTCCTATGGAATGGTAATTTGTGCATTTTGGCCATGAGACAAATATCACAATGATAAGTTTGTAAGCTAGAACAATGTAATCCAGGAATATGCTGCATTTTACTCAGAGAAACATGTCCCATTCTTGTATGGAAAAGATCAATGTCATTACAACTCATTTTCATTATAGACTTATCATGAATAGAAGAAGATCCAGTACACTGATCTGTAGATATTCTAACATTATTGACTACAGAAGCATTGCTATTGCTAGGTACAAAATTATTAAGAAAGGCAGTATTGAGATGATCATGACTCAGCTTGTACAATCCATCTTTCTTTTGACCAAAAGCCACTGCAACCTTAGCAGGGTCCTGTATGATGCATTGATGCACATCAAAATGTATCAATAAACTAGTAGTGGCCAATAACTTTCCAACAGACAGAAGATTATGTCTAAAATCTGGTATATACATCACATCATATAGAGTAATCTGAGGATGAATATGAATATCTCCAATAAATGATACCATCTTACTTGTACCATCAGGAAGACCAATTCTTATAGGAATATTGAGAAGCTTAAAGGTACTAAACAAATGTCTCTGTGATGTCATATGATCAGTAGCCCCTGAATCTATAATCCAGTCATACTTTTGAGAGTTAGAATAAGAAGTAGCATTAGAAGCTAAAATTGTACCTGCGAAATTCACACTGCTGAATTGATGACCAGTGAAATCTCCAGAATTATTCTTCATAGTCTGCAGGATCTGTTGATAAACAGCAGAAACCAAAGCAGGATCAGGATTAGTAAAGGAAGTAGAAGGTGTACCACCAGAAGTAGGTCTCTGCACAGGTTCCTGAAAACGTTGTGCAACAGTAGGAGTAATATACTCAAAAGGAAGATCTTCTTCAACTTCAGCGACATTGGCATATCTTTTTGATGAAGATGAAGAAATGCCGGATTTATCAGCAGAATTACCAAACCTAGATGCATTGTACTGAGCCCTCAATTCAGGATACAACACAAAACATGAGTTTCTTGTGTGTCCTTTCTTCTGGCAAGCATCACAGAACCTTTTATCAACTTTAGGTTTCTTTGCATCCTTGTTTGAATCATTCGAATTCACTGCTGATCCTTTTCCAGAAAAAGATCTAGAAACATTCATTGCACTAGATTCACCAGCATTCAAGACGAGATTAGAAATAGCCTTCTGACTTTCAACTTGTTGAACAATGGAGTATACCTTATTCACAGTAGGAATAGGTTCCATTGATAGGATATTTGTTCTAAGAACATCAAATGTATCATTGAGTCCCATTAAAAAGGTGATAACCTTCTCTTTAGACGAAGCCTCCAGAATTCGCTTGAGAAGATTGCAAGTACACCTATTCATAGCTGCACAAGTACATTCAGGATATCCTTCCAGATCTTCGATATCATCCCAATACTTCTTCAATTTGTTGAAATATTCAGCAATTGAAGAGTTTTCTTGCGCAACATCACGCAATTCTTTCTTCAATTGATACAAGAGAGGTCCATTAGTTTGACCATATCTTTCAAAGATTTCATTCCAGAGTAACTTTGCAGACTTAACTGTCATGAAGCCTTCCTTAATTCCTTCAGAAATTGAATTAAGGATCCAACAACGCACCATATTGTCACTGCGAAACCACTGCTTGTATGTCGGAGAAGTCTGTGCCGGCATCGCGGTGGTTCCGTCCAAAAAACCTTGCTTATTCTTCGTGCCAAGCGCCAAAACTGCTGCTCTGCTCCAATTGAGGTAATTCTTTCCATTGAAGATCGTCGTTATCAATGTCATTCCAGCAGAATCAGCATTGGACAAGAAAAGCGGATTATCATATTGATTTTCACAATTCATAGCCGAATTTGCAACGGTAGATTCAGTCGTCATATCGTGAATGAAATTTGACAAGAGAAACAGCGGAAAAACGTGAATTTTTGTGATTTTTGATTTTAATAAAAAAAATTGAAGTCGTCGGAAAAAAAAAATGAAAGATAAAAGAAGAAATGATGTGAATTCTTAGCGAAAAACACAGATGTATGCAGAAAAACAGGTCAAACCTGCTCTGATACCATGTGAAAAGGTAAACTGTTACTGGAAGCCATTGATGAACTTCTAAGAAGCTTGAAGAAGAAGATATTTGTGTGAGTTTCTAGAGTAAGAAAGAAGAGAGAGAAAGCAGAGTAAATAAAATGAATTGTATTAAGTGAATTATTGAATGTACAGCTCACCCCTGCTACTTATACAACTCAATAATAATTAGTAAACTACTATATTTGTTCTAACAGACTTCCTAGAAACACGCTAGGCAGTTACAAGTTTCTGTTTTGACTTTCTTGTATGTGCAGCATCATAACCTTCAGTTTCACAGTTCGGCATGCTGATTAATGTTGATGTAAGGTTAACTGCTCACGTGAAATATTACATCACGAGATACAAACAATTTTTGCTCTTTAATATCATAGACAGTCCAACTTTTTTTCCTTTTGGGTAACCAACAAAGACACAACGCTTACCCCGCTCACCGAATTTGTCCCTCGGTTTGTCCTTGTTATGCACATAACAAAGACATCCAAAAACTTTGAGATTTTTAAGAAAAGGTTTCTCATTGTGCAATATTTCTTAGGGTGTTTTACCATCAAGTATCGGAGCCGGTGTTCTATTAATTAGGTATGCATCAGTTAAGACGCATTCCCCCCAAAACTCAATCGGTAAGTTGGGTTGAGAACGTAGTGACCTTACTTTTTCAAGTATATGTCGATGTTTCCTCTCAACTCTCTCATTTTGTTGAGGTGTGTCGACATTGCTAGATTGACAAATCATGCCATGTTCTGCATAATAAGACTTCATTTGACTCGATAAAAATTTCATCCCAATATCATTTTGCACTACTTTTACGGTCTTACCAAATTGGGTCTTGGTCATATTAAATTTTGTTTTCAGGAGTACACCAACTTCCCCTCTATCTTTCATCAAATAGACCCAGACGCCCCTACTACCGTCATCGACAAGCGTTAAAAAATAATGATCACCGGATAATTCATGAGCATGATACGGCCCCCATATGTCACAATGGATTAATTCAAATAAAATTGCCCTCCTCTTATTATTAAGATGAAAAATAGACCATGATTGCTTTGCCCGAGTACACGAATCACACACATGCTTATCGTTCCAAGATACACTATGCCACAATTCTGAGTCTTCATTAATAGTTGCCTTGACTGCCACATGAGAATGATCAGCCGCAAAATAGTAAACCCCATGCTTTTGCTCACCCCGTCCAATCGTCATCTTCAAAGTTCGGTCCTGTATAACACAATGGTCCGAAAGAAATATCACAACATAGTTATTATCTTTAATGAGCTGTTGGACGGAGATTAAATCACAAGCAAGCTAAAGAAGGCACATATAAAACATCATTTAACACTAATTGTTCTGTCAAAAATACACGCCCATGCTTCTGTGCCTTGATCTGGCAACCATCAGACAATCCTACCATGGAGATATCTTCTACTCGGATGTCTTCAAGAATATCTCGTTTTCCTATCATGTGGTGCGAAGCTCCACTATCGAGTATCCAATCATTAACAATATTATCAATCATACCTGATTTTAGTTTCTGATTCGTCTCAGATTTGCTCAACAAACCACGAAACTTTATGATTTCATCAGTAGTAAGGTCAGAATTTTCTTTCCCTGTTTTGCTTGACTTTCCAACCTGGTTTGCCTGATACTTGCCTTGACTACGGCCACCTGAGTATCCACCACGTCCTCCACATCCTCTA
Source organism: Silene coronaria (assembly GCA_028566215.1). Classification (NCBI taxonomy): domain Eukaryota; kingdom Viridiplantae; phylum Streptophyta; class Magnoliopsida; order Caryophyllales; family Caryophyllaceae; genus Silene; species Silene coronaria. Next base: position 12,440 of record JAOWBH010194285.1, read on the forward strand.
CCGCGACTGCCACGTCCTCTGCCGCGACCCCCAGAAGAATGATAACCATGTTTGACATAGCAATGGTCTTCGTCGTGGTGGAATTTCTCGCAATAAGTACACTGGACTGTTTTGTTTCTTCTTGCTTATTCGTGGCCTGTGTATCTCGTGCTTGTCCATTGGAGGTGTGTGTCTTAACACTCATGGCTGCCTCGACCTTCTCTTCTTTGACTCTTGTGACTGTCTTATGCCTTTCTTCCCTTAATATCAATGAATATGCTCTACTTAAGGTGGTAATTGGGTCTTCCATAAGTAGATTAGAACGAAGATTACCATATAGGGTGGTTTTGAGCCCCGTCAGAAATTGATGGACTTTTTCTTCTTCTCGTTCCTTAAGCAACGCAGCAGCAGCTCCACAGGTGCATTTAGGAACACGGCTATAACTGCCTAATTCGTCCCAAATGGCTTTATTTGGGTGTAGTACTCAAAAACCGATAAATCCCCTTGCTTGTAATCTGTCAAATATGCCTTTAATTGGTGAACTCGTTGAGCGTTACCAGCCGAGTAATAATCACGTAGCTCTTCCCATATCTTTAAAACCGTGTCTGAGAAATTGATGCTTGGATGTAATTTCTGATCAATTACATTCCGAAGCCAAGCCTTAACCATTGTGTGGCTGTCTCCAAGCAGTGGCTTCATAATTCTCCTCGTCTTCATCATTGACAACAGGTTGTTTCACCCTACCTTGATGAACCCCAACTTGTTCTTGGCATCGAGTCCATTTCGTACAGCGTCTGCCCAAAGGTTATAGTTATCCCCATTGAATATTGTTTGGGTAAGCATTAGGCTAAAGCTATCGGATGGATGTAGAAATAAAGGAGATGACATTGGTATGGTGTCTTTTGTTCCACTGTCATCGCTCTTAATAGGGTCGATTATCGGACCTGTCATTCTCTCAAAATATTAGGTTATATCTCTGATACCATGTAAAAGCGTAAACGGGGAAGAAGGAGAATATTTGTGTATGTATTTGATAATCAATATCGTTTACAATGACTCGATATTTATACATATCATATGACAAGAAACTTAGCTTGTACAAAGGAAAACAAATAAAATATCATAGACGAATATATCGTAAAAATACTAAGATATTACACAAGATAATAATATGTCTAGAAGGTTCTTACACTCATTTATCTTTTAAACTAGTTTTAAACTCGTGCAGAATTTGCACGGGTTTGTTACTTAAACTTAAATCTAGTAAAATGGTTAACCAGATCGGGTTTGGGTTGGACGGGTCATTTTGGGTCAGTTATTATTATCAAGTTAATAATAGATAATTAGTGTGTAGCAATAATCGTTCGGTGCGGGTTATAATGAATCGGGTCAGTACGGGCCAGGTCAAGCTTGAGTCTCAAGTTCGGTTTCAGGTCGAGTATGGATTAGGTTATACGGACTGTCTCAGTTTTGCCAGATCTACTTAAATTTATACAAAACATATAAATCTAAATTATCATCGGGACGAATGAGGTATAATATAATATATGGAAAGTTATAAAAAAAAAAAATAATAATAATTATGTGACAGAAAGATAAATAATTTAAGGGATATTCTATGGTGTACCCTCTAATTTTTTCGACTTTCTATTTTGTACCCTTACAATTATTATATCATGACCTCCTTTAACTTCCCGTTAACTTTATCGTCATCAAACAACCGTATTTTGAACTTTATTCTGAATCACTAATAATGTATCACCATTCTATGTGAAAATCATCATAAATCACTTTTAATGAATGCAAAATACTATTAAAAACCTCTAGTTATGATTCATTAAATGATAGTGAAGAATTGATGAATTTTTAGTTAGATTCGTATACTATTTGGTGACTTAAAAGGTAATTCGGTGAATTAATAAGTAAATGGGTAGGTTATCGGGTAATAGGAATGCTAAATAAACGGATTAATAGATCAATTAAGAAACTTACATAACAAAGACAATAAATAAGGTAATGGTATAGATAATGTATAGAGTTCAGTGGTAAACCATATAATTTCAAAAATGTAGGGGTACACAATAGAAAACCGAAAAACCCGAGGATACACCGTAGAGTATCCCATAATTTGATTAGATAATTATAATATTGACAATATTTTTTTCAAAAATAGTAAATATATAATCAATCCACCATTTGTTATATCAAAAAGCGGAGAACGATAGGAAAAAAAATAAAGATTGACTAGATTCACTATTCTACGGTTTGTTTGTTGACTTAAATCTAATACAACACTAAAAATGGAACCATATAAACAATTTAAAAATAAAAGGGTTTTTTGTCAGATAACACCTAACATTTACACATTTTTCAAATATAGTACTTAATGTTTTTTAATTTGCCTAATAACACCTAACTTTTATCTTTATTTGTCTAATAACACCAAAATTGATTTTCCGTCAAAAAAGTCAAATGACCGTCTTGACTTAACGGAGGAAGCTGATGTGGCCTTGTTGACATAAAGTACACCTCGCCAACTCAGTTTCCGTTCATTCTCTTATTCCCTCCTATATTTTCCGCCTATTTTTACACCCTCCTTATTTTCCTTCCTTTGTCTCCCCTTCTTAACACCAAATCAGTTACCTCAAATCTTTTCTCTCTTATATTTCCCCCTTCATTGTAACCTTTATATGTATCTCGGACATTTGAATGTTGCAGTATAATCATACCTAGGGAATGATGCTCATCTCTAAAAACATGGGTCCTAAAAGAAAGTCGCCACCAAGACCGAGCAAGCCACCGAGGGTGCAAGCCAACACCGAGACTAAGGCGCAGAAAATAAGTTGTTGGGTTCTCCCTGACCATGATTCTATTACGAAATTAGAAAGGAGAAGTATTTTGTGATCCACCAATGCACACTTTACTAAGCATAACAAGAAGATGATTTTGATGGTGTTGAAGTAATGGTGGGGCAAAGGGGAAAGGACGAGAGAAAGAGGGAAAAAGATAAGTGAGTGAGCATAGAGTAAAAATGGGATTGGGGAAAGGACGGGTATAATTTATGTCAACAAGGCCAGATCAGCTTCCTCCGTTAAGTTAAGACGGTCATTTGACTTTTTTTGACGGAAAATTAATTTTGGTGTTATTAGACAAACAAAGATAAAAGTTAGGTGTTTTCAGGCAAATAAAAAAACATTAGATAACATATTTAAAGAATGTGTAAATGTTAGATGTTATCTAACAAAAAAATCCAAAATAAAATTACATAGAAGGTTAGTATGGAAATGTGACAAAGTAAAAAAAATGATGGCACAATATAAACAATACATATATAGTCATAAAAGATATTAAAAAATTTATTTAGTTTTGGCAATTTCAGTATAATTAAAACGGGTGTATACGTCTTAACATTAAAACGGTTCAAGTAGCATCTCACTTGTACGTATAGGACAAATTTGTTGTTTTCCTACATCTGCATTCTGCTTTTGTCTCATTCATACTACTTGACCCATGTTAAGCTTAAGACAAAGATAATTGTAATATTGACCCATGTTAAGTTTAAGTTAAAGATAATTATAATATTGACAAAGTTTAAGACGGATATACCCGTCATAAATTAAATAATATTTTTTTATGAAAAATAGAAATCTATAATTTTAATAAATGTGAATAGTCGTAATAGTTTGGATCCTCTCCATTATTTTTCTCTCCATTTCCTCTTTAATAGGCTCATATTTTTATATATTTTCTCTCTCCACTTATTAAAACTTTATTTTTATGAAACGATTACAACTGATCCGGCCCGTTCATAAGTAATGGATGTTCATTTCATTTGAGGTAATAGAGAGAATCCTAACCGCACAACTAATGTAACACGGAGTAAAATAGTAGACCCAACGTTCCTAATATACATGAGGCCCAGTATTTAAAATACTAACCTAATTACCCTTAAATATATACTCTAACACTCAGTCCTTAATCCTTCATCCTCCTACCCAAAAACTTTGACCTTTCCACCCATAAAACACCAACAACCATTCAAAGTGTACTTGTTTTCTGATCTTCCTTTTTAAAAAGTTTTGATTATAATTTAAATTTGGATTTTTCTATATAGCACCCCTGTATTTTTTAGTTTTCTGCATAGTACCTCTTCACTTTTAAAAACCAATATGGTACCCTTAACCTTTCTCATTAACAACTAACCGTGACCCTTACTCTTTATTCCGTTAATTCGCTCTGTTATTTGTGACATGGCTGCTTATTTGGCTTGTTTTAGCTTACATGGTAATGAGTAGGACTTGACATGGATCTTCATCACACCCTTTTAACTTAACCACATGATACACAGTCATTGAGTTAGCATTAATCTCATTTAACATATACACCGCATCTTCAATCGTCAGCCGTCGTAACCTCGACCATGCCTTATGCCGCATCAGCCACTCAAGTCATACCCCACTTCGGGCAAGATTGAAATAAATAAAGGCGATTGTAATTTTCAGATGAGTGAGAAGATTTATTTTCAGGTTTAATTGCAATAAAATTGATGGAAATGGTACCATTATTGAGCACTTCAGCAGCATCAATGGAGAATCATGAGCTTATTACTCTATCTCTTGCATTTCACCCTTATCCCAAACTCCGTTTTTATATATCCCCGATTTTAGCCTCTTACTTTGCCTATCTTATTATGACTTCTTTCTCATATATCGTTCACCCCGCCTCCTCTTCATTATGATGTATGCCTATAAAGGGGGTGTATTAGAGGAATGATAGGTAGTTGGATATGAGGCTGGCCTGTGTTGGTATTGGTAGCTGTGGTGGTTGTATTGTTAATGGTGGGAAAGAAGGATTGGCTAATAAGGCAAATAGATCTTTACCCTTCTTGGATGTGGTGGCTAATGGTGGAACAAGGGTGTAAGATGGGTTTAAGGTTGTAGAGGAGATGTGGGCTAGGCACGATTAGGGTGGATGTGAGGATGAGAGGTGAGTGGAGATTAGATTTATTAGAATAGGGAGTAGTTAATTCAATTAGTAGAAAATTACATGTTTAAACTTAATTAAACCCAAATATATACCCATGCCATTAACTAACGGACTTATTTAACGGAAAAGAGTATGAGGGTTACGGTTTCAAGTTAATAAGAAAGGTTAGGGGTACCATAGAGGTTTCTAAAAGTGAAAGGGTACTATGTAGAAAACCTAATAACACAAGGGTACTATATAGAAAAACCCTATTGATATTGTGATTTTAAAGGTTAAAATACAATATTAGTAAATTTGTTGATGTATTAATTTAAATTGATTGAATTAATATGTAAATGGGATTTTGTTAATAAGAAAATGAAAGAAAAAAAAAATTTGTTGAAATAAAAATTTTAAAACCGTGAGGTTTTAATATTTTTTGAAAATTTGAGTTTTTGATTTTTGATTCATATTTTTCATTTTGATTTATGTGTTTTGTTGTTTTATGATGTTAAATCGACAACACATTAAATTTGTAGATGTTTTATTCAATAC
>JAOWBH010194392.1:0-17932 GCA_028566215.1 Silene coronaria
ATTATTAACCTTCCAAGTTGTTTCATTTGAGCCCAATAACATCTTATAGTAATCCAAAAATGTTGTTTGAATGCCCTTCTTATCAGTACAAATCTGGTCTTTAGATATATCACTATATGTTAAAACATAAATAAGTAGTAAGTATTTCAAAACTCGTTATTCAAAAGATAGAGTAAACAAATAAAATATCAACTTATCATTTCTTCTTATGGAATTTCGTTTAGTGTCTAAGCATATAATTTCACTCAAAATATATTAAAGTACAGAAGTACCAAACTAGCTTCGAAAACTAAGAATTTGCAAATAAATACAAGTATACTTGGCTCAGAGGCTACCTTTAAAGCATATCCACCGTACGACACCAATATGTCCGGCTCAGGCTACCTTTAAAGCATGTCCAATACACGACTCACAAGTATCCGACTCATAATTATATCTATTGTACTACTGCTATTGGGTAAGCCCACACTAGGAAACACCTGTAATACCCAACATCCTAAGATAACTGTTGACTGGCCTTAGACAGAGTACGGACCTTATGGAGTTATTTGGAGATGCTACTCGAGTCTGTGAGCGTGGGATTCGACCGAGTTGTGCCAACTCGGCCGAGTAAGTTGTAACTCGGCCGAGCGGCCTCGGCTCGGCCGAGTGGATGTTTTGTTCAGCCGAGCCTCGTGACTCCAGAATGATATTTAAAATACTCGGGGTCGCGACATAAATCATTATGTCATTTCTATTCTCTCTTTCTTTTCCTATCAAAACCTAGCAGACTCACCCTCAACCTTACCTACCTTCGTATATGGAGCCTTGACCTTGGATGAGGACTACGGGGTTAGTATGGGTCATCGTGGATTGCTTATGTGGACTACTCGCTTCGCTTAATTGATGACGGTTTCTCGTGAGGTAGGTTATCCTACTCAGTAATTTAGTATTATCATTGGTGTCCTTGGTTATTCATATTATCGTTGTTGTTGTAATGATGTGATTGGTTGAGTATATCATTGATGTGGCTTTGGTGATGCGATTGGTTATCAATTGTTGTTGTGTTAAGATGGAAGTGTGGTGGTGGAGTGGTGATGTTGTGATTGTTTGTGAGGCCATTGGGAGACGGTCTCACCCCCATTATCCGCCCCTCATGACTCCCATCACAGAGGGAGATGTTCACATTAATGAAGTGGGTTCGCTCGTGCGTCGAGCGGGGCTTAGGTGGGATTGGCTGCGGTCCACCACTGGCAGCGTCTTACCCGATGTGATGGGGCCCGGTTGGAGGTGGCGACGTTGGAGTTGGTGATGGTGTTCACTGTGGCTACTGATCTTGTTGTACTTCTTGTTTATGATGGTGTTGACTGCTTACTGACGTGTGTGGTGTTGTTTGTGTCTCCTTTCTTCTTTTGTGTTCTGCTGTGACCCATTTGATATTGCCGGCAAATGGTGAGCAGTCAGACTAGCAGATGATAGTGATGCTGGCTTGGCTTGGGTTCGGTTGGAGAGTGCTCGGATGCGAGATAGTTCGTGGAGTACCTTTTAGTATAGTGAGATGGTTTAGTTGATGAGTTGTATTTACATTCTGTTTTCGCTGTAATAACTTGTAATTATTTATATAATGTTTCATTATGGTTTCGATGATGCTTACTTCCTCGGGAAACCGAGATGGTAATGCCACATCTTGCCGCGGAAGGTCTTGCTGAAGGCTCCTTGGTAGGGTGAGGTGTTACATAATGACCTGGCCATCATGGCGTAGGTCTGGGACTACGTACATGTCACTGTCATCAAAGGTGATTTGGGGTAGGTTTCTTGGTTTGAAGGGTGACTTCATCTTTGTTTCCCTGGAGATCTTTTTGGCTGTCGAGCTTGTCAGACCGCAAATCTCTGATCCACCATTTATGAATTTGACTTCATAGATAGGTGGGTGGGGGGTGGCAAGTCACGTTCTTGTTTTTGCTCTTGCCCCCTCCTGCCAGCATTGTCATTCCTGTTTTCTGATTGTAATAGATCTTTCAGGTTGCCCTTCTTGAGCAAGTAGGCCACCTGTTTGCGGAGTTGTATACATTCCTCGGTGTTGTGTCCTATGTCCATGTGAAATTCACACCATCTGGATGTATATCTGATTAAGCCTGTGTTTTCCATCTTCCTTGGCCATCTTACAACATCGCCCATATTGTCGAGTCTTTTAATTAATCCTACAACATCAACATAAAAATATACTCTCGAATGAATGGGAGATTATTAAGATTACCTCGTTGTCCCTGGACGTGGTTAACTTCAGATATCTCAAGTCTTGTGTAGAGAGATAGTCTAGGGTTGCTTCCTCTGTAGTTGGTGCTCTTCCTGTTTGATTTCTCGTGGTCTCCTGGGTTGCCTGATGACTTGATCTGGAAGCTTTTATCCTCCTCTAGCCTGATATAGGCAAGTGCCTTTGCCTAGACATCTTCGAATGCATGGTAGGGATATTTGGTGAGATCAACATAGAGAACACTGTTTGACAGTAGTCCTTGCCTGAATGCTTCCACAGTAGTTGCCACGTCTCACCTTGGGATAAACACCTTCTCTTTGTTGAATCTGGCCAGGAAAGTCCTAAGCGGTTCTTCATATATTTTTGCTTGATCCTGTAGAGGTCGCTGGAACGTTTCTGAAAGTCTCTGCTGCTGGCGAACTGTTGATTGAATGTATTCACCAATTTAGCAAAGGATCTGATACTCCCGTTGGGTAAGTTGATGTACCACTACAAGGCTGGGCCACTTAGGGTTGTCCCAAAGCCTTTTCACATGCCGACTTGCCTGAGGCCGCTAGACACAGATGCAACCAACGTTTTTTGTTTGAAGAGGGCTACATGATTTTCTGGATCTGTTGTCCCATCATAGGTTCTCATTGATGGGACCACAAATTTCTTTGGGAGATCAACCTTTGCTATTTCATCTATGAAGGGTGAGTCAGCATAACTTTCAGGGTTGACTTCCTCGAGGCTGGCGGGAATCCCTGGGATCTTTTCAATTTTTTGGTGGATTTTCTGAATCTCCCGCACCATGGCCATCACTATTGTTGCACCTGTTCATCTTGGTTGTCGGGTTATTCCGGGATGTCTTCTTCGTCAGAGTTGATAGTAACTGTTTTCTTTGAGGGGCTTGGACTCCCAAAATTTGAGAAGTCTATCTTTTTTATGATGGAAGAGAATGACGTTCCAGGCCGAACTTTGGAATTTGAGCCTGAAGCCTTGTTTTCCAATTTATGTTTGTGATTAGACTCCGTCTCCTTCAGTTGCTAGATCTCCTTCTCGAGTTGAATCATTTTTTCTTCCAGTGCCTCCATCTCCAATTACTGGCTTTTGGCATTTGCTAGTTGCTGTTCAATATCTTCTCCTGCCATTTAGTGTTGTGTAATGGGTTTGTTTTTTGTGACTTGCTTTCTTCTTGATTAGATTTTTGGCTATTTTAGAGCTAGATGCCCCACAGTGGGCGCCAATTGTTTTAGCTAGATTTCACGCAGGGAAATCTTACTAAAGGCATTTGATGCAGGGTGATCTAGCTCTAGACGGGATTAGCCTGACTAGGTTGAAAGGAATGGTAAAGACAATAACGTATAATAAGTAAAACGACTTGTATTAATGAGAGAATTCTTGTTACAATATAGAGAGATTGAATGTAATTTGTTTAAGTAGAAATGTTCTCGCGTGTCTCTTCTGATGCTTGTTGCCTTCATTTATAGCTTCTAATCATCTTCAACGACCTCCCTTAGGATTAGGAGCTGATTCCAGGAAAATAGGAAACGTGGAGAGGCTGTTGACCTCGTCCAGTATACATGTTTCTCATGGTTGCTAATGTTCCTCTTCTTTCGTAGGGATTGGTTACTAACCTCCCGTCATAATAGGGCTCCTCTAGTTTATGGTTTCTTTCACATGCTTTTTTGGATACTTGGTCAATATATGTAGCTTGGTCATCAATCTTCATCAGGGTGATTGACTTCACTAGGCATCATTGTTTTCCAGCTTTAATCGGGGCAGTAAGGGAGATGCCCCTTATTGAGCAGACATTCAATCAAATCTTCGTCCTGATAGGCAGGGAGTGTTCTGGCTCAACAGATATTATAATTTTAAAGCGATCCGTGCAATGTTTGCACGAGTATGAAACCAGTATTAATATCAATCAAATAAACCCTTAATAAGAGCACAAATTGACTAAAAAGCACCTACAGGAAAGTTTGGAAACAAAGTGAAACTATTCTAAAATTAAACATACCAATTCTTAAACAAATCATATTAACCCTTAAAATAAACGTCTGGCACAACTATAGTTTTTTTTGTCATATTGTTAAATATGTTGTACAAAGAAATTTATATAAACAAAAATAAATTGAATGAGGTAAATTTTGAAAGAGCAAAACAAAGGGCAATGCATACATCGTGAGGATTATCAAATATTGGGTATAAGGGAGGGGGAGGGGGGAGGCCGAGATTGAGAGTTTGAGATGGTGAGATGAGAAATGTGCATTTTTAGGTACTTATATGATAGGGTTTGTAATAGGTAAGGGCTGCTAAATTTTGGGCCAAATTTTAATGGTTAGGGCCCATTTTTAAGCGTTCCAGTTACAATTTTTTATTAAGACAATACTTTTCGTCTTAAGTTTAAAACGGGTCAAATTTCTTTCTACCTGTATATAAGGTAAATAAATTATTTTTTTATTATACATTCATATATACACAAGGGATATATGTACTAGACCCGTCTTAAGCTTAAGACAGATAGTGCCGATTTAAAAGAGACTTAGTGATTGTTTAATTTATTAGAATTAGAATATATGTAATGTATATGTATGTATGTTACGTTGTTACCTATGAGCATGTAACTATTGTCTCATCACATCAAGTTAATGGGTCTATGCTTCAATATATGACTTTACAAATTATAATGTTTTTTTAAAAAAAAAAAAAATTAACTTAAACTTTACTTGTAATACCTTGAATTTCTGTAAACTGTACACTCGGCCGAGTACAATAGGACACTCGACCGAGTGTCCTTGCACTTGACCGAGTGACTGACCGAGTGGCATTGGGACGAAAGTACCTAAATTTTTTCCACTTGACCGAGTAGTATGCGGCACTAGACCGAGTGCTCTCAGCCCAGATTCCGTGTTGACTTGTGATAAATCATTATTCTGATTTTCTTCTTACACCTATCCACCCCACACTCTTCACATCACTTTCCACTTACCTTAAACTCTCAAAATATCCCAACAATAACCTTATCACTTTAGATTTGCTCCACTCATTTTCAAGATTTGTGCTCACCTCTCCACCATTCGTCACTCACGGCACACGTAGTCTCGGTTACCTTTCTCGTTAACTTTAAACCTTCTTTTATTTTATTTGATTCGGGAGCTACCCACTCATTTGTGTCCAAAGGACATGTGTGGACCCTAAAATTGGGGAAGGGCGAACCGGTAAGTGACGATGTCGTATTACCCTCGGTGAGTCGTTGATTTGCTCTAAACATTTTAGAAAGATGTCGGTCAAGATAGGAGATGTTACTTTTCCGGTCAACCTTTTTGAATTTCCATTGGAAGGGTTTGAGGTGATCTTAGGAATGGACGATTGGCTAAGTATAAGGCTAACATAGATTGTCACCAACAGAAGGTATCGTTGAAGGGACCAAAGGTCGTTCGGGTGTCGTATAGGGTTTTATGGTCATGTCTAAGGTTAAGTTTATCTCGATGATGACATTGAAGTCGTGTTTGAGGAAAGGTTGTCCTATGATTTTGTGTCATGTTAAAGACCTTAGAATAGATGAGCCCAAAGCACAAGACATACCGGTGGCCGGGGAATTTGTAGGCGTATTTCTGGAGGAGTTACCCGGATTACCCCACAAATGGAGATCGAATTTAGTGTGGACTTGAAACTGGCGGCGGGACCTATCTCTAAAGCCCCGTACCGGATGGGTCTGAAGGAGTTGGAAGAATTGAATAATTAACAACTAAGTGAGCTACTAGACAATGGGTATGTCCGACCTAGTGTGTCATCTTGGGGTGCACCGGTGTTATTTGTGAAGAAGAAGGACGGGTGTACGAGGTTGTGCTTTGATTACCGGGAGTTGAATTATGTTACTATCAAGAATAGATACCCATTACCGCGGATTGATGACCTATTTGACCAAATTAACGGCGCCGGAGTGTTTTCAAAGATAGACTTGTGATCAGGTTTTTATTAATTGAGAATTAAGGATGCGGACATTCCAAAGACTGCATTCCGATCAAGATACGGGCACTACGCATTTGTGGTGATGCCATTTGAGTTGACTAACTCCCCGGCCATATTCATGGACTTAATGAATCGGGTGTTTAGCCCCTACTTGGACAAGTTTGTGGTGATGTTTATAGACGACACTTTGGTGTGTTCCAAGACCAAAGAGGAGCATGAAGATCATTTGAGGATTGTGCTAGAACTATTGAGGGAGAATCACTTGTATGCCAAGTTGTGTAATTGTGAGTTTTGGCTAGAATGGGTAGCCTTTCTAGGTCACGTGATATTGAAGGAAGGTGTATTCGTTGACCTAAGTAAGATAGAAATCGTGTCAATGAGGGAGGCGCCGAAGAATGTGGCGGAGATAAGAAGCTCTCTCGGTTTGGCCTATTAGTACCAGAGGTTTGTCAAGGATTTCTCGAAAATATTTAGACCGTTGACTTCATTAATGAGGAAGGAGAACCGATTCAAATGGGACAGGAGTTGTTAGGCGGCCTTCCTAACCCCTAAGGAATGCTTGACCACAGTGTTGACATTACTGGAGAGGAGCAAAAAAATTGAGCTTTACACCGACGTATCCAAGAATGGACTAGGGTGTGCATTGATGCAAAATGGCAAGGTGGTTGCTTATGCCTCGCGCCAATTGAAAAATTATGAAGAGAACTATCCCACTCACGATCTAGAGTTAGTTGCCGTGGTTTTCGCATTGAAGATTTGGAGACATTACCTCTATGGAGAGACTTTTAAGGTATTCTCCGATCAAAATAGCTTGCGTACATCTACACCCAAAAGGAGTTGAACATGAGGCAAAGGAAATGGATTGAACTCATTGGGGACTATGACATAGAGATAATATACCACGAAGGGAAGACCAATGTGGTGGCTGATGCCTTGAGTCGAAAATCGGTGCACCCTTTGTGTACCGCCTTGTCCATAATGAAGTTAAGAGAAGAAGTAGAGAACATGAGTATTCTTGTAATCCAAAAAGGGAACAAAATCGGTGTAACACCCTCGCTTACTAAGGAGCCTTCAGTAAGGCCTTACCTAGCAACCAAAGGTGTCATGGTTTCGGTTACCCGGGATAGTATATATCAAATTGACCATCACAGAACAATTATTAGTAAATATAAAGTTCAACAATTATAACTTGAATCCAAAATATCAAATAATCAAACAATAATCCTAAAGAAAAGTGACAACTGAAAAGACAACGTCTAAAGTCTCAGCGGAAGCTAAACAAATGACCAAGCTAGGTGACTCTCATCCTCGTCTCATGCAATTCATCAATCAAGATCACCTGCTAAAGATAGTGCTTACCATTCGCCGACAATATCGAATGGATTACAAAAGAAGTAAAAGAAACAAACAAGCCACCTCGGTCAATACATCATCATACAATCACAATCAAAAGCAAAACACAACAACAACAGCAACAACCATCTCAAACCACCTCCAACACAATGAACCAACAAGATGGACTACCCATCGCAACGGGTAATCCGTACTGCCAGTAGGGGACAGCAACCAATCCCCACCTAAGCCCCGCTCATTGCAACGAGCGTACCTAGTTCCCTAATGCGGACATCCCCCTTGTGATGGGAGTCACAAGGGGTGAAGTCCATCTCCCAACAATGGCCTCACAAATTACAATCATACCATCACATCACATCTTCTCGACATCATCAATCAAACATCATAACAATACATGCTGTAACATAGTAACAAGATAATGACTGAGTTGGGAAACCCTATCTCAAAAGCAATCCGCAACAACAATAGAGAAACTCCAAGAAACAAGAAGTCAAGCAATTATAACCAAATTTTCTTAAATCCAACACTACGCAATCGATGCGAAATAGAGATGAATCTGACGACCAAAAAGCCAAACTTATCTTAGAGGGTGATTACGGTGATTATTGGGGTGATTAGGAGTAGATTAGGTTTCTGAAATGATTTTGACGAATGACGAATATATATATAATAACTCCTTAATCACACTAATCAAACCGCTCGAATTACGCTAAATGAACCGACTCTCGATCGAGTGCAGACCACTCGGTCGAGTACATCAAATACTCGGCCGAGTGCATACACTCCATTAACCAACTACATTGTACTCGGTCGAGTGCACTCTAATCGACCGAGTACACAGGTACCGAAATACGGAGTTTTACAATCGATGACTTGACTTTGGAGCCCATGGGGGATGGTATCCTTAGGTTTAAAGGTATGTGGTGCATTCCAAATGATGAAGAAATGAAGAAGAATATTATGAATGAGGCCCATAACACACCTTATTAAATTTATCCGGGTGGTGAAAAGTTATACAAGGACCTTTGGAAGACATTTTGCTGGCCGGGTATGAAGAAGGGAGTGGCGGAGTTTGTAGTTAGGTGTTTGACATGTCAAAGAGTGAAAGGGGAACATAAAAGCACACAAGGGAAGATTAGAGCTCGGGATGTTCCGGAGTGGAAATGAGATTCAATATCAATGGATTTCATAGTAGGATTACCTAGGACCCAAAAGGGGAACAATATAATTTGGGTGATCGCGGATAGATTTACTAAGTCGACCCATTTCGTACCATTGAAGGATACATGGAGTAAGGTGGAGTTGGCAAATTCATATCGAAATAACATATTGAAGTTACATGGAGTACCCAAAGACATAGTGTCGGATCGGGATGCGAGATTCATTTCTAGGTTCTGGCAAGAATTACAAGACTCCTTGGGCACCAAGTTGAAGATTAGTACGACTTTTCACCCGGCAACAGATGGACAAACGAAAAGGACAATCCAAACTCTAGAATATATGTTGAGAGCATGTGTCATGGAATTCGGTGGCACGTGGGAGGAAAGACTTGATTTGATCGAGTTCTCATACAACAATAGTTACCATGCAAGCATTGGCATGACACCTTTTAAAGTCCTTTGTGGAAGAAAGTGTCGAAGTCCGATATATTGGGATGATCAATACGAAAGCCATTATTTTAGGACCCCAAATGATCAAAGACATGGTTAACCAAGTACATGTAATCCGGGAAAAGATAAGAGCGTCACAAGATAGACAAAAGAGTTATGCTGATTTAAGGAGGAGTGACATCGAATTCATGTTGGGAGACAAAGTGCTACTCAAGGTCTCACCCACGAGAGGGGTAATGAGGTTCGGGAACAGAGGTAAGCTAAGCCAAAAGTTCATTGGTCCTTACGATATTTTGACTAGAATTGGGGAAGTGGCCTACCGTTTGACATTTCCCTAGGCCCTAGAGCGAGTACACAACGTATTTCAAGTGTCTCAACTACGGAAGTATGTAAGTGACTCTTACCATGTTCTAGAAGCGGAAACCATCGAGTTGGATGATACTTTGACCTATGTGGTAACCCTTAAGAAAATCCTATACCGGTAGGTGAGGATGACAAGGTATGGGAAAACGACTTTAGTAAAAGTCCTTTGGTATAATCACCAAATGGAAGAAGCCACGTGGGAGGCCGAGGAAGCCACGAAGGATCGATAGCCGCACCTTTTCGAGTAGGTATGAGTCAGTTATGAGGTCGTAACCTTATTTTTAGAGGGGCGGAGCGAGTACGCAAATACAATATTTCTTTGTGTTTAGATAGTTTACCCCGGATAGATAGTCATTAGTCACTTGTGTCTTGGTAGTTACGAACACCTCGCGTAGCGGGGACATTGGGAAACATGTTATCGGTGAACTTCGAGGAGAAAATTAGTTCTAAGTGGGGAAGTCTGTAATATCCCGAATATCTGTAAGCTTTACACTTGGCTGAGTACCCTCAGCCCAAATTCTGTGTTGAATAAAGGTGGAGCCCTTAAGTGGGACTTGTGATAAATCACCTTTCTGATTTTTCTTCTTACACTTATCTACGCAACACCCACATCACTTTTCACTTACCTTAAACTCTCCAAATATCTCAACAACCTTATCACTTTAGATTTCCTCCACTCCTTTTTAAGATTAGTGCTCACCTCTCCACCATTCATCCTCCATGTTACTTGGTAAGTCACCAATCATGTTTTTTTCTCCTCTTAATCTCCACCCTTAACCCTAAATATATGAAGGTTGAGTTCTTATGGGAACTTATTCAAGTTTAATTATTTAAGGGTTGAGTAATTAAAGTTTATTTCTGATTAATTAATCTAGGAGTGTAATTGTGATAGTTACCTCTTAATTATTGTAGGAGGAGACTTTGTACTGGAGCATTTCTAGCAGAGTTTGAGAATTGAACACTTGCTTGAGATAGGTATCTTCCCTACTCGGTTTTGTTTATAAGTTTGTCGTTTATTAGCATTTACTCATCCTAGTTGCATTGTCACAGGATTAGGTTGTATTTTCACATGTTTAATTGAAGTATTATGCACGTGGCATGAGAAAATGGGTAACGTTCATATATGTTCAAAAGTAAAAGAAAAATATTGTTTAAATTACCACTTGGTTGCATTATAACATATTAAATAGAATATTTTTGGTTATTGAGTTGGATGTTATTCTTATATGTGTAATTGCAAATTTGTGGTTCATATTAATACGAAGACATGTTAGTTGGTTGGTTATTTGTTGTTTTTGAGGATGTTGGAGGAGGGTTGATTGTAAATTTGGTTGTTGAGGAGATGTAAGACGGATTGGGAGACTGTCTTATGCTTATGTCGTCTTTTGGAGTGTCCTGCTCCAAAAGGGATGTGCATATTAATGACTTGAGCACAGAGATACTTGCGATGCGTCGCAACGTCGGGGCATGGGTCCGGTTAGCGCCCGGATCCAGTACTTTGGGTCCGTTCCGATACTTGTTTCGGACTCCGGTCTGGGTTGTGGGTGGCGGCGTTGCGATGTCGTCACCGAGTTGGTTGGAGGAGGCGAGGTATTTGGTAAAGCTTTCTTTCCCTTGTTGCACATCTCATTAATTTCATATCATATCTATATGTCTAGTTTAGTAGGCATTCATATTGGCAAAACTGACCTTATTTTGGAAAATCTGTGTTGATCCATATAATGATTTTCGCTCATATGGGGAGCAGTGGTTTGACAGGTATTTATGTTTGCATATTGATCGAGATGGATGGCTTGGGAGCGATCGACTATACGGCGTCACCACATGACATGTCTTAGTTTTTGGCATGTGTTATTTAGACTCTACCTAGTACTTGACTTTTAGCTTTCGGAACTTGTAATTCGAAGTTGGGGGTTTGTATTTGTATTCTACCACATAAACTTATTTATGATAAATTGCTTCGTTTGAGTTTGTTCGTACTACTACCTTGGGAAACCAAGATGTGTAATGCCCTTATTAACTAGGAACGCCTTATTTGTGGCATCCTAATTAATGGGGGTGTTACATTACTTACTTCCGTACATAAAATCCGTAAATGGAATCAATTTTATATTAATATTTTTCAAAAAAATTCTGTCATATGATACTTCTCGGTTTTCTTTCAGCTTCTCAATTACCATTTCAAGTAGGAACTCAAACTTGGCTATCAAGAGGATAAATAATACTTCGACGAGTATTCAGATAATTCCCTTACTATAAAACTAAATCATTTAGGGTTATTTAATGAAAATAATCCAAACTATACGCCTCATTCCCAGATTAATATCAACTATACTTTAACCCATGTAGATCTGAATTTTGCACTCATTTTTCTCATACTACACCCGCATTTGTATTTACCTGCTACAATAGGTAAAGTGTAAATTGGTTCCTAATTTATGGGAAATTCTTTTTTATCTTCAAGAGTTTCCCATCACAAACTTGACTTAGATTTATTTAACTCATTTAATTACATTTTATTTTTGAATATTATGTCTAATTACCGTACCAACTAACATATTTTGTGTTGTAAAGTTCAACCCATGCATTTCATGCACAAGATTAAAACTAATTGGTTGGTAATTAGCAACCACTTACATACTGGTCGCTCATTAGCAACCAACTTAACATCGGTTATAAAACTTAGATGCTAATTAGCAACCAATCACAAGTTGGGCGCTAATTAGTAACCATGTTAATATTGGTTGCAAAAATTAGATGCTAATTAGCAACCAATCAGAGCAATCATAAGTTGAAGTTGGTCGCTAATCTGAAACTAAATATACTTTGGTCGCTAATCCGCAACTACTAGAAGTTGGTTGCTAACTAGCAACTAATAGAAATTGGTCGCTAATTAGCAACTAGTATGTGTTGAATGCAAAACTACGATCATTTTAGCGACCTATTGAAATTAGTGATTGGGCCTATAGGCTATATATATAGCTACCAACCAGAATTAGTCGCATTCAGTTGGTCTCTAACGCCCCTTTTATTTGTAGTGATATTGAATCCAAAATATTGTGATCCAAATCTAACCCGTTAGATCTCTATCCCAGGATCTGGACAGGATCGATCCGGGATTCATGGCCATTTCTACCTCCAAGTATTAAACTCCAGTCATTCCATTTCACGCACCATTGTGAACTAATCGACCCCAAAATATTAGTTTGCTATTAAAATTACATAAACCACAATAAATGTTTAACATGATTATAGGTATAAAATATGCTAACATCTATTACGGCAAAGTAAAAAAATTAACGCATAAGTTATTATTTAGATGATGAAAAGCTATTTCTTGTTTCCCAAATATGTAAATTATTATTTTGTAAATTCGTTAACGACCTACGAAATAAGTAAAATTACGTATGAGAATTGGATAAAAGATAAGAAAAAATAACTTTTTTAAACATAAAATAAAAAAATAAAAAAAGACGGGCCCATCTCGCACTCACCAGTTAAATTTAGACAAAAATACTGGAATATAATAAACCACTTGTGAATACCTACATTAATGGAAAATAAGAGAGATTGTACCACCATATAAGTTATAACCTAGGTAGCATGGACGCGGACACGGACACAGATATGGACACGTGACACGACATCCCATGAAATTTAGAACACTAGACACGTTACTTAAATTTAATTATATGTATTTTTTTAGTTATAAACATTCGTTTTTTTTGTAAAAATATTATTTGATATTAAATTTAAATATTTGAGGGTAAAATTCTGCTTTTATTACAATTCATTTTCATTTTCCAGCCAGACCCATATTCTAATCAATCTCTTTCAACAGCTCATTTTTCGTCTAAAAAACATCATTCACTCCAAATGGTGTCCAAATACCAAGGACACACGTCAGACACGTGCCCAAATAAAAGTAGAAAGTTAGACACGGCTTTATAGGTGTTCGACACGTACGTTTAGGCATGTGTCCGACGAGTGTTGGTGTCCGACATGGTGTCGGACACAGGATGACTGATTAAGAGAGATTGTACCACCATATAAGTTATAACCAATGAGATTGCTCCTTCTATTGCCAATTGATTTTATGATGTAACCTTCCTAGTGTTTGTCAAGTGGTCCGTCTCTCCTTCGTTTTGAAGACGACCCAGGCCCATTTCATGTTGTAACAAAAGTTAAACCAATTTTATGATGTAACCTCTCTTGTGGTTTCTTAAGCTTCAATTGAGAATTAGATCAAAATGATATAAGTAATAATAAGGGTAAATTGATAACTTATACTTTCAATAATTCACTTTTACAAATCTTATACCTTAGATAATGTTCTTTTAAAACTGATACCTAAAATTCTTATTTCTTTTATAATCAATACCAAATCTTTAAAAAATGACATGAGTTGACGGTTTTACCCTTGTTAATTAACCCATCACCATCATTACCCCACAACACTCACCCTTAACCTCTCTTATCCACCACACACCACACATGTCACCATTATCACGACCTACCTCCAACACCAACACCGGGGACGGATTGTCACCACGAGTGTCATGCCCTATGTGAATCTTCCTAGTGCCACCTCATTAGCCACCTAAAACTAACAAACAACCTTCCCAAACCAAACCCATGCTCCTTCATTTACACCACAAACCCATAGCCACAACCGTCACCATTGTCACGACTCACGGGCCTCATCTACACCTCTCGCCTTGTAGATCGAAAACCATCCAGCCCAAAGTAATTAACACAATTATCCACCCTTGATTTAATGTTTTTGAGTGTGGGGATCATAAGGGAGTTATTCGGTGGTGGGGAAGGATTTTTGTTGGATGTGAGGTGGTTTTTAGGATTATTTGGGGGTTTAAAGGGATGGAGGGCGACATTGTGAGGAATTTTGCCGGAGAACATGTGAGGCAGTGATGCCACTGATGGGAGAGCAGTTGCATCACCGGTGGTGTTGCTGGTGAAGAAGGTAAGTGGAGTCTTGGTGATGTTGATGGAGAGTGTACGGTGTATGTGGAGGAGGTTAATGGGTTAATGTGGTGGGGTCGTGGGGATGAGCTAATATGGTAGGGTAAAGAGTAGTGATGGGTAGTTAGTAAGGGTAAAAATGGTCTTTTTTGGATTTGGTATTAAGTCTAAAAGACCTAAGGATTTTAGGTATAAGTTTTGAAATAAAATTATGTTAGGTATAAGATTTGAAAAAGTGAATTATGTGTATAAGTTATTAATTTACCTTAATAATTATGAAATGAAAGAGGGACACTATTGACACCCATGAAGAAAATCAATTATGAAAAATTATTAATGATACTTTATACCGTATGAGAATTTTTGCAAAATTAACTACATACTCTATAAAAGTGTAAGACATAATATCATAAACATCATTATAGCAATGTAATATAATATTTTCTCATAGTATCACTTTCCCTTTTCATAACATGAGCCCTTTTACACATCGATAGTTTAATGCGACATTGTTCGTTGTTACACACACACATACATAGGTTTCCGTCTACAGAAGACTGATAGATCATACCATTTCAAAATGTAAGCATGACATATATAATTTACGTAATTAATATGATCACGGGGACGAGACCCCTTAGATAGCCCTGACAGGAACATGAATGAATTTCATGTGCTCCGCTTTGGTGATTTTCGGGACAGAAATATAGAGGACGCCGTTCTTAAGCACGGCTTGAGCCTCGTCCTTGGCACAATTGAAGGGCAAATGAAGCTTGCAATCAAATGGGCTATGTATCTTCCTTCCAAATGCGTCTATGCCTTCTGTTCCCTTTATTATCAGCAGGTTGTCCACCACGTTCACGTCTAGTTCCGGTGCAGCCAGCCCTGGCACGTCGAACCACATCCTTATCTCGTTGTCGTCTTCAGTAGTGTTCCATGGTGTCCTCACTGTCGATAAAAAATTAGACGGGTTAATTCATCGATTGATTGATTTATGTATAGACTCAAATTAATTTACCTACATATAAGTACTATAATTTGTTGCATATGAAAATATTGTAATATTAATCGGTCTAACGCGTTAATTTCTGCGAAATTTATGAATATTTCATTTATGTGAGATAATGTAAAAGACTAATTGATATCAAAATATTTATGGATATGTTTTTTATAATTACATTAGGAAAATGAGTTATTACTACCAGATGATAAAACTAAGTTTTAATACGACTTTTTCATTTTTATTATCAAATTAAAGTTATATATCTTGTGACATAGCAATATCTATAAATAACATTTTCCCCGAAAAAATCGACATTATACTAAAATCATTAATGTAATATAAAATTGATGAAATAGAAATCATACTATAAGGAGAGGTATCAATCATGGCAACCCTTTTGTTAAGGTGCATTGGCAATAGAGGATCAATGTGACTAAGCTCCTTGCGCACAAGAGGATCAACATTGCTAAGTCCACCTTCCTCTGCCATAGCTTTCACCACCAAAGAAGGTGTTTTTGTTGATGTTGGGCATCGGAACACGAGTGATCGTGGTCCGAGACCAATTTGTGATGAGCTTGACAATGTTGATGTTTTTGACACTAATAAAGGTGAAGATGAGCATATTAATGCATTAGTTGCCATTTTTCAACTAAAATATATATTAAAAATTAATTTAAATTGCTAGTAGTGTTTTTAAAAATGATATGAAGAATCCTTCAAAATTGTAGCTTATTTATAGTTGAGGAAATTAATTATTTTATGAACTGTAGTTGAGTTTATTGATGAAGAAGCCAAGACATTGCTTTGATGCTTAGTAAAGGTTCACTTGTCTATGGTTTTTCCAGATACTTGGACAGACATAACTGTATATACCGTACTATCAAAAACTTTGCAAGCATGCATGTCACCTATTATCATCTTAATTATAATAATGTTGTTCAAATTCTTGTATGAGACCGTCTTACAATTGTTTATGTAAGATTCTTTCGGTGCATAAAAATGTGACTTGTTCTAAATATTTTTGTACTTCTTTTAATGATATCGTGACACTTTTAATCGATACCCATTGTTGTAAAGCTCGTACCAGCCGAGAGTCGGAAATTTCAAAGTTTTTAATTAAAATTTTCTAACTTTTTCCGAGTTTCCCTTACACCATTACTCGTTTGTTCCGTTTAAGATTTTTTACTTTCGCTGGGGTCAATTCCTGGCTCCGTCATGTACATTGTACACCTTGTGATTATTCCATCCTAGGATCAAACTTGTTTCGTTGTTTTCCTCATCCTTCAGTTATTCTCTGTGTTGCTTTATAAGGTGACATCGAGTAGACGGTTCCTTGAACAAATTGCAAGGAATTCTTTATTTTTAGCAGTGAATCCAGATTTTCATGTGAAGATATATGGGCCAAGATATTTTGTGGTAAGACCAACCCAAAAATATTAGGCCCATTAAAATTATTTAATGGAAATATAAAAGAATATTTTTAATATAATAATTTAATGAGTAAATTATAAATAACTCCTTTATATGATCGACTATTTTTAAATAACCCTCTTATAATTTTTTATTCAAATAACTCTCTTTTAAAACATGTTTTTATACAAATCAATGCATTTTCATCGGAATGAGACTGATTTTGAATTTTCCAACTAAAGATTCATTTTTTTCCATCATTTTTCACTTACATAAGATGTTAAATTATTATTCTAACCATTTAGTTACTATGATGTTCTTTAAAATAAGACAAAATGACGAATTTATGCTTAATTTTTCTTCGTTGATCGTGCATGATTTGAGTGAATTAACAATAAATTTCGTTTATTAGATTTGAGAGAGGTTTGGAATTGGTCACATGTTATAAAAACATATTAACGATGTAGGGATTACCTTATAAGGAAGGGCATATCGATCAATTTATGAAAAATATATCTAGTTCCGGTGAAGAGACATTGATATGTTGAAAAAACTAGTTTTATAAGGGAGTTATTTGGATAAAAAATTATATAAGGGGGTTATTTCAAAAAAGTCGATTATATAAATCTAGTCGATTATAATTTAAATTGATAACTTGCATATTTAAATATGTTAATTTCATCTTAAGACATAAAGTTATCAAAATAAGATCAAAAACTTAATGTCTTAGGGTATGATTATCAGCCAGACTCAACAGAGTTTTAAGACTGAAGGAACCTAATTTGATTAGTTAGTGTTGATGATGCCTTAAGACAAATCAATCTCATTGTTAATTTAATTGTGTGCCTCTTAAGTTTGAATCATGTAGCATGAAGTTCCTAATTGTCGATACAATGTTATTCAAGGCCATCAAGAAGATCAAAGATGAAGAATGTCAATAGTATAATAAGTCATGGTGTTGTAAGCGATTCTAAACTCGATTTGTGTCTAAGTGCTAAAAACCACAGTCAAACTCACAGTTGTTTC
>JAOWBH010194502.1:0-17931 GCA_028566215.1 Silene coronaria
CACGGCCCGGCACGGACGGCCCAATAGCCGTGCCTGGGCCGGGCCATTTTGGAGGCAAAGCACGGCGGGCCGGCACGCGGGCCGGCCCGGCACGGCCCATTGCCAACTCTACCCCTAATTCATTCTAACCAAAGATTGTGGGTTATTTTAACTGTAAGACAAGTAACCAGTGGCAGATTTAGGGGGGCTAGAAGCGGCGGTTGCTTCCGCTGTCGTTGACGGCCGGGAATTTGAATGTATTTAGTTAAAAAAAATCAATTTTTTTCGCATTTCCCTTACACCTTTACGGCATTACTAGTTCGCCCAGCTGAAATTGTTTGCCTCTGCTAAGGTCAATTCCTGATTCCGTCACTGCATGTAACTCTGACTCTCCGACATTTCACTTAACTGTCGTGTTGCCAATCCAACACCTATAATATCCGACATGACACGACACGACGCTTAGATACTTCAAACCAAAAAAAAATTGAATAATTCGCGTAAAATAGCTCGTATTTCATGCAAACTGTCAACTCTCAAAGTTATCTTGTGGATTTTCTATTAAAAAAACACAAATTCTCATTTGTAACAGCATTATTCCGTCAGAAGCTTGTAACCTTTCACAAAGAGTAAGTGAGAGGAAAATTGTAAGACGTTACAAGCTTGTGACCGTTATAAGTAAGACGAATTGTTAAAAAAATAGTGGCTTCCAAGGAATTCCAGGCCAGTTATAGTTGGCATGGTCCATTCCCCAACGTCTCTAATTCTAATGTAAGTAGACTAGATCCGTTAATAACGGTCGTATCTAATTAGCTTCCCGTTAAACTTTCAGTCTGTCTCCCACTTCACTACTTATAAATTAATCCCTCCGTCCCGGTTAATTGTTATCCTTTGCTTTTGACATAAAGACCAAGGAAAAAAGGGAGGACTAATTAGTAGATGACAAGTTAAATAAATTGAGTGTAAATGATTAAATTACTCATCAAATTCATTCATAAAATAAAAAGGACAACAATTAACTAAGACACCCCAAAATAAAATGGCACAACAAATGATTGGAGGGAGTATATAACCTTAATCATATGATATTTACTAATTAAATTAGTGGTCCCCACTGCTTAGCTATATTTTGTCCCTACTTGTATTTTTACGCCAAACTTTCCTTCACAACCAATCAACCATTCATGTAGTCATATAGTTGTTGTACTAATTATAACAACGCGTCTTCTTTTGGAGTGTCATGTTTGTTAATCTAATTTCAAAATCGTCTTTATGACTCTTTTAACTTAATTTAAAGTAAATAAAATATGTTTAAAAAGTGTCAAATATACTTATGTTAATGTTTTTATTTTGTGTAAAAAGAGTTGCAACAACAATTTTGATGACGTGACTTGAATCAGTCATGAGTATTATGTCTGAAATAAGATCGTGATAATGTAAGTTTATTTCTCGAGGATTAGTACATGAGTACAAGATTGACATAAAATGAGGCCGGATACAAGAGGTGTGGCTTGCACAACAAAAGTAGAGCCGACAAAAGATTACCTTTTTTAAGATAATCGATAAAATAACCAATCCACAACTAAATTTGACCTGTGAAACCATATTAAGGTAACACTTTGATCAAATTATGACTCCCGGGAGTTTTAATTTAGAAAACTAAAACAAAGGAAAGTTATACGAAATAGGGTTACTTAAATCTTTAACGTGACAATAAAGGGAGATACAAAGCCAATACACTGTTGCCGATTTGACCCCCTTAAGTATCACCCTGGTTACATAACTTTACTAACTAAGTTAATTGATCATATAGATAATTAAGTCTAAACTATAGACTAATCAAATTTTATACTCCGTATATGTTAGATTCTTCTTGTCCAATTAACAAGCATCATCATCCACACTACCTATATTTAAGGACCTTAACCACAAACCATTCTTTACATTCCAAAATTTCCACAAACAATTCTCAATAATCCCAACACTTGTTAACAAATCCAAAAAACAATGCCAACCATACCCTTATCATTCTTTTCCCTTCTTAACACCTCCATTTCTTCCTACTTCTTTTCTAACAACAAAACAACACAACCCTTACCCCCCTCCTCACCACCGCCACCTCCTAAATCGCTTTACACGATGGACGTGGCGGAGGTAAGGCGGGTATTCAACATGTTTGACCAAAATGGTGACGGCCGAATTACCATGGGGGAACTTACCATGTCTTTACGTAACATGGGCATATTTATACCCGATACCGATTTAGCTCAAATTATCAACCACATTGATGTTAATGGTGATGGTTGTGTCGATGGTCTCGAGTTCGAATCCTTATATAAACTCATTATGGAAAGGGATAATGATGAACAAGATGATGAGAATGATATTATGGAAGCTTTTAATATATTTGATAAAAATGGAGATGGTTTTATTAGTGTTGATGAACTTAGAAGTGTTCTTGATTCACTTGGTTTAAGTCAAGGTAGAAATTTGGAAGATTTTAAACTTATGATTATGAAAGTTGATGTGGATGGAGATGGAAGAGTTAGTTTTAATGAGTTTAAGAAAATGATGAAGGAAGGTGGTTTTGCTTCATTCAATTAATTTTTTTATTTTTGGTGCGAAGGGAGCCATCAGATCGATTTTGAGATCAACGGGATTTAAATCGAGATCATGAGGATAAACATTCATGACTTTACCAACTATGATACGAGTAGTTGACATCTGCTTTATTCAATTAATTAAGAGCTAGATAATTAAGGTGATTTGATTAATTTTTTACTTAAAACTTTTTTAGTTTTTTGAGAAATTAATTGAAGAGGGTGTAGATATGTTTTTTTTTCTCCTTTTAGTTTTGTGTTATTGTTGGTTTTTTCGTTTGATTTAATGGGCTGATTATGAAAGGAGCGTGTGTGTGTGTGTGAGACAACCCATTTCAGGATTCACGTGTTTATAAAATGTTACGATCTAAAAAGAATTCTGGTCGATATTTAATATTAATTGATTATCAATTTTTGCTCATCAAAATATGAAATGTATAAATGAGCACTATCTCAAAATCTTAAGGTCGGGTATCGAGCTATCGAAATGAGTTGCAATTGTTTGTAGCTCAACAAAATAAAGTTCAAACTCCTCAATGATGTCTTTCATTGAACAAGCAGAGTCAATATAAACGGTCTTAAGTAAGATTAACTATCTAGTAAAAGTATCCTCAGAAATCATAATTTTCCGGTCAGATAGTGTATGTGAAAGACACATATGGCTTTCTTTAATTCAGTAAAGAGTTTTTAATTCAGTAAAGAGTTTTTAATATGACAGACTTTAATTTACTCGAGTGATGCATGTATTGTTGGACAACCAAGTAAGTTCTATTGGGTGATACCGAAATTCAGAACTCTGTACCACTATCTCATATGCATGCTTTTATGTGTCAAGTGCATCATTTTAATGAACCCAACATATTATATTATATAGATAATATGTGAGAAAACGATACCGAGACTCAATATCACATCGATAAAGTCCATCTTATTTTTTCTTTAATGATTATGTTAAATGCCCTTATCAAGTGCAAGACGAGATATAAATACACCGAGTTTGGATTGTCTTCATTTTCTTTTATTTCCTTTCAAATCACTATATTTAATTACTGTAACTAGCTAGTTTCACACCACCTCATATCCTCGCTATTACTTTTTTTTACCACCCATAACCATCGAGCGTTATAGGGTGCTTTGACGATTCGGAATTTCTAACATGTAGCCTAAGAGTATACATAAAAAAAAAGCCACAAACGACAATTTTTTTATTCCTTCGCTAGAAATGGTAATAATGATCTCATAATTTCTTATCGTGTACCCCTAAAACACACATTAAAATAAATCACTCATCATATCCAAACCTTTTAGAAATCCATAATAAAATCTACTCCCTCTTAGTTTGAGTATTATTCATCTTTCTCTAATATTTGTGAGGAATATTTAATTTAAAAAGGAGGAATACTCAAATTAGGAGGAAGTATATATTTCCGAGCCAGTCTAGGCCAAATAATAGACCTCCCTATCGGCCCAATAAACGTGATCAAATTATATAAGTTGGGCTGTGAGCTTCAAACAGTGAGATATTACTTTTTAGGGCCTAAAATGTAGGCCCGGGGTAGTAGTCTCAATTGCAATTATTTGATTCGGTTATTTTTCCCTCATTCACCTTTATGGTGGGGATAATGAGCGGAGACGAGTCCGAGTTTGGCCTTGCTCGGCTTATACTCGTGAAATAAAACTCGAGCTCGGGTTAATTTCGATTTTATCCGAGCTTGAAAAATTGAACCCGTTACTAATTACTATGTTCGCTAGTTTTAAGTTTTAACCCAAGCACATAAAAAACAATAGGATCGGAGATTACACATAAACCAATGAAAAAAGTTTGATATGGTTGTACAAAATTATAATTATGCCTGATAAATATTTTTATAAAGTAAGAGCAAAGTTTTATTTTATCAGACAAGTTTGAGCCACTAGCGAGCTTTTCCAACCGAGCTAATGTTAGTTTGGCTTGACTCGTTAAGTTGTGAAACCGAGCCCGAGCACGAGCCAAGCTTACACAAGTCAATTTTTGACCGAGCTGAGCTCAAACTACTCGAGAGTTATCATGTCTCATTATTACCATTCACCTGTCTAACCCCTTGTCTATAGGGCTGAGCAAAACTATACAATACGGTTTTATTATACGTATCTGATACGTTATACGAATTTAATTATACGAATTTCCGAATATCCTATACGGTTCTTTAAAAACCGTACCGTATCGGATAAGGATCGGCAAAATATGAAACCGGATATACGGTATCCGATACGGTTTCCTTTTTTCTAGAATAAAATATTAAAATATATATATAAATCACAAAATAGCCAATATGTTGGTGATTAAACTTTATTAGTATTAAACTTTATAAGTTATTTACTCTTTATAACTTTTTAAAACACTTTTAAGTTACTTCCTCTCATCTATTCCAAAGGTTACAGTTGTTTTATCACACTTGCCGAGACACGCTTTCAAATGTGAATATCTTTAGTTACACGTTATTAAAAATTGTAAAAAATTGATATTCATGTAAAATTTATGACGATAAATCAAACAAGATTTCACATGACTATATTTTCTCTTATATATTATAAATAATAACAAAGATTCTCTACAACCATGAATAGTGCAAAAAAGCAAATGTAACTTTTGGAATGGATGAGAAGGAATACTAAAAAACCAACAATCACACATAGAAAAGAAAAAAAAATATTAAATTACATAAGTGAGGCTGAAAACCGGATACCGAATATAAGGTTTCCGGATATATGAAAGAACCGTATCGGATAAGGATACTAAAAAATGAGATTTTAAAAACCGGATATTTGATACGGTTTTGGAAACCGTATCGAATATCCGGTTTTGCTCACCCCTACTTGTCTCAAACTCTAAGCTACATTATATGTTGCTTTAGGCCATGTTTTTTTGGACTTAAACTCACTTAAATTATGTTCACTTCAGATTTTATAAGTTCAGTTCAGATAAGTTCAGATCCTATATGTTCAGTTTAGTTCAAATCCTATAAGTTTAGATAAATTCAGATCCTATAAGTTAAGTTCAAATCCTATTAGTTAAGTTCAGATCCTTTAAGTTCAGTTCAGTTAAGTTCAGATCCTATAAGTTCAGATCTTATAAGTTCACTTCAAATCCTATTAATTTTTGATAACCGATACAAAAATATTTGACATTAAAGTTTTCCTCATCTTTAAACCGATACAAAATATTTGACATTAAACCGATACAAATTTTTAAAAAAACATGTAATATGTCATTTATTTTTTATTGTAATGTAATCGTAGTAATATGTATGAACAAATCAAACCAATGTATATAAAGCTTAAAAGTGTTATTATATTACCTTGTATTTTAGACTATATTTGTTTTTAGCAATGTTCTCTTTAAAAAATAATAGTAGTAGTTCTACTACTGTAGTAGTAGTAGGAGGAGTAGTACTACTAATAATAATAATAATAGTTAAATTAAATTAAATTAAGTTAATTTATAAGTTAATACTCCCTCCTATTCTATGTAATCCTCCATATTCATTTACGGCACAAGAATTAAGGGTGTATGAATTAAATAAGGTAAAATATTGTGGTGGGGTGAGGTGATTGGAGAGAGGGAAGGTGTTGTTGGGTATTATTGTAGGGTGAGTTGATTAAAATAAGTATTGTTTTGGGATAAGGTGATTAAAATAAGATAAAATATGTGGGATATTGTTGTGGAGTGAGATGATTAAAATAAGTATAAAACTTTCTAAATAAGGAAAGAGTGAAGATATTATGAATAGTTGAAAAAAATAGAGGGAATGTTATGTAGAATAGAAGGGAGTATAATTTAAGTTCGAAACATATAAGTTCAGTTCAGATTTTATAAGTTCAGTTCAGATCCTATAAGTTCAGTTAAGATCTTATAAGTTAAGTTCAGAATTTCAGATCCTATAAGTTAAGTTCAGTTCAGATTTTATAAGTTCAGTTAAGTTCAGATCTTATAAATTAAGTTCAGATGTTAAGTTCAGATTTCATTCAATCCAAAAGAACAAGGCCTAATTGCTAGAGTTAATAGTAGTAGTTCCCACTCCCCACCCTTTTATCTTCTTTTGAATGAGACGTTCTTTCTGTTGGGCTAAATCTCCCTATTGGGCCCGTCATATAGAAAAATTACTAAACATTTTTAGTTTTGTTTAGTTTTTCCCCTTGTCACATGTTAAATCATCTTATAAATTTAAGATATATGTTAAAATATTGAAAGGATCGTGTGAACATATGTCAAATTGAGTCGTTATACTGTCTAATTAAAACTGTGCACAAAAAATTGATATGAACATGTTTTTAATTATATGTCGGAACAAGGCCATCTTGAGCAAATATACACCTTTGGGGAAGATGGGTTAATCATATTTTTATGAAAGATTGTGACTGGAGGGAGTAGCATGCCCCACTTGATAAAGGATAGTTTCAAGGATGACTATGTTGATAGCTTATGGCAGAACAAAGTTAAGGACTAGTCAGTTGTTGTAGGCTATCAATGGATGAGGAATGCTAATTCTATGGTTTCTTGGAGGCATATTTGCTGGAATAGCATGAATGTGCCCTTCTGGGCTTGGCTTGTCAGCAGAAAAAGTTATTGACTCGTGATAGACTTCTCAGGATGGGAATAGGGCAAGAATGACCATCTGTTCTATAGGTGTGAGTACAGCAAGAGATGTATTAGTTTACTGCAACAGAAATTGCACATACTCTTTCCTCAACATAGTATGGTGCGCACTGGTATTACACATGAGGAGGGAGAACTAAGTTCCAAAGGAGGATGATCTGTGCATGTTTTGTAGGAATCACGTATGCTATATATGAAATGTAAGGAACCGAGCTCACCATGTGACACTCCCTGCTATTACAGTGTAGAAGTAGAAGAGCGATGGACAAGAAATAACTACAATTCCTTGAAGCCAAGAGATAAACAGTGGATTGCAAGCATTATATGATAGCTCTCTCAGTTTGATTGATAGTAATGTAATTGTGATAAGAGATATATTGTAATTGTATACGGATTAGGAAAACTCTGATGTAACTGGTTGGTTTTGTAGATTAATACATACTTACCCTCCACCAAAATTACATGTCAGATGCTGGAGTATATAACTATCTATAGCATATTAAAGATGTGATCTTATATGTAAATATCTAATTTCTATGTATAGATTTTTGCTAGAATAATGCAATTGCTACTTTACATATGCTTTTTACTAAATCGTACACATTTTTCATTAATTTTTCAGATTAGGGGTGATGGTGATTGACGACAGTTGTGATAGAGGGTGGGGTCGCTAACTACATGGATGGGGCACTATAACGAGACTGTGGTTACATGTTTAATCGTTATATGGAGGAAACTGGGTGGGAGAACGTTGGGGAATAGGTTGGCAAGTGGTGGTGCAACAAGCAAGGGTGATAGGGGGAGTGCAACAAGGATGGTCTGGTGGGTTGGTTCATGGTCGAGGTGCTAGGGAGGGTCACATATGGGTGAGGGTATGATGGTCATGCAAGGGTGGGCTATGGTCGAGGGAGGATAGCCTCTTATTTCTCCATTTGTAGATTGTAATAGTTCTTGTTGTTGATATATATTATTGCTCACATTCGCCGGAAAAAAAAAATTAAACAAAGAACAAGGATTATTACACCCTCCAAGTTACGTGTTTTGATGTTAAGACGAAAATTGATGAACAAACTTAACCATAGGTTTTAATTACAGAAATTTCTCATGGTACCCTTGTGCTGTCACATGATCAGACCAAATGAAAAACAAAAAGAAGAAAAATAAAATAGTCAGTTCTCTATTCGGCAAGTAAAATGTATATTAAGTCTCCCTTAAAGAATTTGTGATGAATGCATGTGCAAGTCCATATGGCTAAAATCCCCATCATAAAAAATGAGTGGAAATTGAACAAAGTTGAATGCAATTCCTTTAGGTCAATTTCCATCAGCACCACTATATATCAGAGAGACAAAGACGAAACCCCAAATTTAATAAAATTCTAAGATGAACTTTGTAAAGCTTTCCTAGAGGACCACCACAGGAATGCTTTCACCTTTGCTGGCACGATCAACCTCCATAGTACCTTCCCAACAGAATCGTCGTTATCACTGCTGCAAGTGGCGGCATCTTCTTCCTTGATCCACCTGATAAAAGCATAACTCGTCTCGACTGAGTACACCATCCTTAGCATAATGCGAAACTAACCCGTCATCTCACTCAGTTGCACATATTGGGATTTTGCGTGAGACGGTCTATTCAGAGACTTTTACTCATCTTCTTATTGGTATTTTACAGTACCAAAGTAAATCGGAGTGAGTGGTAGTGCTATAATCTCTTCTAAGACAGAGACAGAGCCCCAGAGATGAGATATCCATTTGATCAGTGTTCAAGCATCAACGACATGGTAATGTTTTAATTGGCAGTACCTACTACGTAGTACAAGTGTATTATGCAACTACAAATCTACAATTGCCAAAATTACATCGTCATCACAAATAGTCTTTACATATTGGCAATATCTGGTATAAGCATATAATATAATCCTCATTGATCGACAAAAAGGTATGAAATTAAGTACATTTGCAATAATTCCAGCTCTATATTCCCTAGTTAAAAATTACATATATGAGCTCTTACAGCAAAACTACAAATTCATCGAACATTTGTATACATTTACAAGTCTTACAACTTACAACCCCATTTTCTTGGGTCTCAAATAAGTGGAAGCACGACCCGGCATAACAATTTTCTGACATTCTTTTGCTCGTTTCTCTCTTTCCTTCTCTTTATTTCTTCTCTCGTCTTCTGCTTGTTCCTTCCTCAAATTCTCCATTTCTTCTTCCATGGCAGTTTTCTCCTCCTTCTGTTTCTTCTTATGCTCCAACAACGATGTGTCGGACTCCTTCACTGAGAAGAACATTGGCCCTAACTCGGCCAGCCATTGTGGCTCCACGGCCGTGACACATTGCATGTACTCTTTAGTGGTCAAAAGCAGCTCATGGTAAACCACATATTCCGGCGTGTAACCCAGCCCATATAGAGCACTACTCGGGTGCAAATGGCATGGGATTCCGTTCCTCGTGTTAACATATTCCCCAATCCCCTTCTGCTTTGCTGAGTTATGGAAATAGGCTGAGCAAATTGCTTGCCGAACCACATCCCAATCAGCAGAAGATGTAAGTTTTATTTTTAGCTGCTTGAGAATATCAAGAAGCTGAGATCTTACCTCCCTAGCCTTGCGCAAAGCTTTCACTTGGAGAAAATGGTCACCGCACCAATCTCCCCGATAATCATTGCTTTTCCATTGTTGGTAGACATTAAGAAGAGTTAAGTGGTCGGACTCGGGGACGAAGAATTTTTCCCGAGCGGCATCACTCTCTTCTTCCCGGTCTTTAGGGCGGAAAAAGACAGTTGGGACCGAAAGCATGGACACAACAGTCAACACCTCATCGAGGCAATCCAGCTGTTCGCCCATTAACAGCATCTTTGCTAGGGGCGGGTCTAACGGGAATTCCACCATTTTCCAGCCCAGTTCTGTCAAGTTCCCAACGTTATTGAGTGCACCCAGCACCCAAAGCTGGTACATTGAGTTGAGAATGTTCTCCTGTGGAGGTGGGTCCATAAAATCAAAGTGCAGCAAGTTCTCGATCTTGAGCGATTTAAGAAGTAAGACCACATTCCCAAGATTGGTTCTCTGTATCTCAGGCACTGGACTAGGAAGCATCTCATTTAGATAAGCACTTTCGGTATAGAGTCGATAACAGGTACCTGGGCCAGTTCTACCCGCTCGTCCGGCACGTTGGTCAGCAGCTGCCCGACTCACTGGGAAGACTTGGAGGGCATCCATACCCATCCTCGGGTTGTAGACCTTCATTTTTCCATAACCAGTGTCAATGACATAGAAGATCCCATCCACTGTTAGAGAGGTCTCAGCAATGTTGGTGGCCACAATGCATTTCCGAGCTCCGTCCTCAGCTCTCTGGAAGATTTTTGCTTGAAGGTCAGCAGGCAACTGGGAGTATATAGGCAATATCAAAAGTTTGGCAACTGCCTTTTGAGTAGACGTGACGAGTTGTTCCATGCGCTCAGCAAGGGCATAGCAGGCAGCCTCAATCTCATCTTGTCCGGTCATAAAAATGAGGATATCGCCAGGAGGTGAAGTTATGTGAATAGTCATTGCCTGTTTAACGGCACCTTCGACATAATCCTCACAAGGTGTTTTGCTGTACAGGGTATTTACAGGAAATGTCCTCCCTGGAATTTTGAAAATTGGGACACTGGAACAAAAGAAACATATGAGATAGCGAGTTCATAGTGTAAAGAAAGAAAAGATAGAAACCGTGAAGTGATCTCTAAGGCTGACAAAAAAATTCTACTGAAGTTAGTGATCATTGGCTTATGCCATTGACGCCAAACTAGCCAACAAATCCCAATTCAAAAATAGAGGTCATTTAGTTACCCGCTAAAAACACATGAAAAGTGGAACTACAATTCCTGGACCTAAAAATTGAGGAGAATGCTTGCCTAGTCCTCCTTAGGTAAGTATTCCTACTGGAAATTCCATTTCTTGTGTTTAAACAATCAACTTCTGTCAATTAAAGTAAAATATAAAATCATACAAAATTCTAGACCCTAGGCATTGTAAATTTCTACGATTAACCAAGCTACTTACGCAACATTATATTTAGTGAAGGAGAATAATTATTACCCTCCAAAAAAACTCGAGAACTTGTCAGCATTCAGAGTTGCTGATGTTACAATGAGCTTGAAATCTCGACGTTGGGCTACCACCTTCTTCAAAATTCCAAATAGAACATCTGTGCTCAGTGACCTTTCATGTGCTTCATCCATTACAATAATGCTGGAAGAATAAATAAACTCGCGTTAGAAGTCAAAAACAGCTTAATAGCATGCACATATAGCACAAGCTTCTGAAATTCTGAAACATACCGGTATTTCTCAAGCTCTGAATCTTTCAATGTTTCACGTAGGAGCACACCATCAGTCATGTACTGAGATTTGTAAAAGAGAGTTAATAAACAAATTAGAATAAAAGGAAAACAACTTAGAAGAAATTTTAGTAAAAGATGGTAACCTTAATTTTGGTGTTGGGTCCAGTAACATCTTCAAAACGGATAGCATATCCAACTTTATCACCCAATTCAGTATCCATCTCTTCACTAACCCTTTTTGCGACACTCATGGCAGCGACACGTCTGGGTTGTGTGCATCCAACGATACCATAGGAAGTGTAGCCATCCTCGTGCAAATACTGTAAAATCGTAATAAAATTATTTAAGATCAATCAACAATGAAGTTTAGAACTTTAGGTTGCTTAGCCGCAAGCTATAACCCTCAGCCTCGAATTAAACTACTTAGTAGAAATAAAATAATAACTTTTTTCCATCCATGTCATTGTCAACATTCAATAGACTTAGCAATCCTTGATTGCTTCATTAACTCAGTATGGTCATGCAGTGTACATACAAAGACATGATACCCAGACAAAAGAATAATAAGCCCATACAAACCTGTGTCAATTGCGTGGTCTTCCCTGAACCAGTTTCTCCAACGACGACTATGACTTGATTCTCACGAATGAGCTGCACATCAGAAAATGAAAAATGAGTGTCAAAATTTAAACAGCAAACCAAACCAGGAACCACGATACCAAAGAGCATATAAAATATTTACCACCAACAAACCAAACCAAGAACCACTATACCAAAGAGCATAAAAAATATTGGAAAAATTCACAAGAATAATCCCACCTTTCATTAATCTCGTAATAATTCCACCTCTATACCATGCCTTCTTAACCTAGTCCCTATGACTTGTAACCTGTTAAATCGGTTACTATTCTTTTAAATACACTTGTTATCAATTTCCATCTCATCCATTTATTTCATTTATATAAACATACAATAATCATGATGGCTAAGACAAAGTCGTAGAATAAAATCTATAAAATCTTATTAAAAGGGTAAACAAAAATTGTGACATGGCAACATTTATTATGACATGGCAAAAAAAATTGTGATATGGCAAAATTTAATTGTGACATGACAAAATTTATTGTGGCATAACGCTAATTCTTTCATATATATATATACATAAAATAATACTAAAATGACTTATAAAAATGTCTTAAATTAATTGTGCAATACAAACTTTTTATTTTCCACTCAAAAATTTGGTTATTAATCTATCATATCTATTTAACATATATTTCTTTTATTTAATGGTATATTGTTAATTGCCATTATTATACTTTATAATTATGCTATCATAATTTTTTATCTTCCCTTTCTTTCACAAAAAAATTATACAATAATAAAAAAAAAGCTACATTGAGCACATTTTAAGTGATAAGCTAAGTGTCATAACCATGTGATTTCAAATCATATTGCAAGTCTTATCTAATTTTTTTAAATGATTCCCCTAAAATTTATTCTTACAATTATAATCTTATAAAAAACTAATAAAGCTAATAAACTTTTTGTCTTTCTTCTCTTGACTACCTTATTCAATTCACCATTAACTTTTAACTACACTTTCATATCCTTTCTCCATAACTCATTTATCAAGTTCCTTTATAATGAGTCATAATTTTAGTTTACCTTGAAAAATTTGTATCATCCTAAAGCTCATTTGTTTATCGCATCTTCTCTTTTAATTTACATTATAATCACTTACTCTCATTTGATAATGTTTTATTGCATTTCGTGGGCATCTGATTTTGGCATAATACTAATTTGTATGTACAATTGATAAATTTTAGGAGGAAGACATATTTAGATATAAATACACGAAAAATGACAACTTACAAGTATGTGGATTTTTATGAGGTAGCATGTTTCTCAATTTTTTCCTAGAATTTTTTTTGGGAGATTTCTTATTTTAACCAATACATGAACATAATTTGGGGCCATTATGGCTTGGATATCGAAGACACGACGACCATGGAAATAATTTAATTATTTACTAAATCCGTATCATGGATCATTTTAACGCTTAATTCATTGATATATTACCTCACTAATTTAGTTGTCTTGTGTATTATTGTATTCCTACTTTCATTAGTGCGTGTTTATTAAGATCTTATTAGAAGAACCTAATAACATAATACGACACCAAATATCATTACTCGGTACTCACTAAGTCACTAGTATGAATTGACGTACAATAGATTTAAAAAAATGTCTTGAAAACGTGACTTTAAATGGCACCCGTGATTTTTCACGGGTCACAAAACTAGTTAATTAATTATAGGGTAGAAATTTTAGGAAATGTGGTAAATATTTTGTTAAGATATACCAAAATTATTAATCATGTCATATTTTTTCCCTCCAGAAATTGGTGGTGTATAGAAGATTTTATACACCTAGTGCAACCGTAGCATCCTAATATAGAGGGTACACTCCCAAATTAGGCAAGTTCGGTTATATTTCGGTTCAGTTTTGGTAAGTTTTTTGTGTCTATTTTTAATTGTTGTCTCATACTATTTTGGATTATGTTCAAAACCAAAGTTATATGTTCGGATATCTGGTTTTTAAAAATCATCCTCCATATCCAATCCAGTTTATTCAGAAAAAATTCGAACGGATATCCAATTTAAATCGTATCCATATATTCGAAAAAAAATTCCTGTATTTTCGATCGGATTTTTTTTCTCGGAATGTCGCTTTCTCCACACTAAGAATCATTGCGAGTTTCATTAAGTGCGCGTCGTTCCATTCGGAGTCACAACTTGTGGGGCCGTCGGTTCCTCTGGTTGAATGACTCGACCGTAGGTTGACTCGAGAAGCTAAATTAAGAATGACACGTTGTGAGCATGAACCTCGTGCCATGTCAACATTGCCACCTACTGACCTCGAACCGTGGGTCAAACAACACCGCCACCTTATCATCATCTCGAACTATATGTCATGTCATTACTACCATCTTATTAGAGCCTCGCTTTTCTACTTTGCGAGTTAGTAAATATAATGATGATGACGATGACGATGACTGTGATGGTTAGAATGGTGATGATTAAGATCACTAAGACGAGGAGGAGAAGACAAAACGTATGGATGGTAAGAATTCCGTCATAAAAACGTCCTTAGAAATGTCATAAAAAGTTGTTGACCGACACGTTGTTTTACCTGAACATTATCCGAAATCTGTATAGACTTGAACCGTAATTTTTTCCAAATTTAAAACCTCCCAACCTGCAGCCCGTACAACCCGTTTGACAGGTCTAATACTAGGGATATGAGGTAGTGACTAATCTCTAATGAAAGGGAACGTACATAGGAATAGATTACAACCATCCAAATGAGAAAAGACAAGATGATAGTAGGAGAAGTAGGCCTATCATTAGATTTGGGGCATGAACTATGTCGGCAAATAATTTGGATCCTCTCCATTACCTCTCTAATATATTTATAGTTTAATATATTTTCTCTTACAATTCATTTAAACATTATTTTTATGAAACGATTATTACTAATGGATCATCCCAAGATCTGATCAGGACCGTTTGAAAGTAATGAAGGTCTATTTTTATTGAGAAAATGAAGAGAATTCGGACCGCTCGACAAGTGAGATCATTCATGCATGAGGTATGGGCCATTTACACCATTTAAGGCCCTACTAAGCCAGATAACCATACTAGCCCCCTCGTGTGTTTGTATTAGCCCATATATTTCGTTTTGTGTACCTTCAAAATAATTGACTAATAATAATGTTACTATTTGATGGAGAAATTTCATAGACATAAAAGCAAATTTCTATACTCTTAATCATCGCTCTCAATTTAATTGTCATAAATTTTGGTATGATTGGATTGAAATCATTGAATGTAGCTCTTAAGATAATTATACAGTAATGAAAATCGGTCGTTGATAAGGTGTCGATGCTATCACTTTAAGCGTTAACGAGTTGAAAGCACCTTTATTTATACAAAAAAACAATTGAATATCAAAATTTTACTTCTAATAAATGCTACTTCTTCCGATGTTGTCAGAATCCCGACTCGATTCTACGACTTTACGATCTAAAAATGCTTGACCGATTCTAGATTTTACGATTCTATCATGATTGTAGAATCTTACAATCCTATAAATTTGAAAATTTCTGAAGGTAGGATCATAATACGATCCTACGATTTTACAATCCGATTTC
The DNA here is from genome assembly GCA_028566215.1 of Silene coronaria. Lineage (NCBI taxonomy): Eukaryota > Viridiplantae > Streptophyta > Magnoliopsida > Caryophyllales > Caryophyllaceae > Silene > Silene coronaria. Next base: position 15,763 of record JAOWBH010194502.1, read on the forward strand.
ATAGTAAAAAAACCACTATGTATTTTTATATAAGAACATTGTAAAACTCAAATTTCGTGTAAGTTTTAGAAACATGTTCATACAATGATATTAAAATCATTTATTATCAATATTTTATGGAAAAATATTAATAAATAAATATTTTGACATTCAATCAATGTTTTTACGAAATAAAAAACTATATTAAGTGAGTTTGTAAAATCTTACGATTCTACGATCCGATCTACTGACTCGATCCTACCGACCCCATCAATCCAAAGTAAAATCTCGATCCTGACCACATTGATCATTCCCATTTCTTTAATATATGTGAAGAGTATTTTATTGAAGTATGAATAAAACAAAAGAAATAATAAGGTACTCCTTAAATAAAATAGATAAGTTAACCTTTTTTTTTTTTTAATTGTAAGGATTGTCCGGTCGAGAACGTTATCTATGAAGCTCAATTATAACAAGTAGTTTGGTGACCTATTCACTTATCTAGGCCAATTCATTGTAGTTAGTAGGGTACTATATATCTTAAAGGATGCTACTTGTCTTATATCCATTTGTGCTCCTAGCTAGCGATTAGTTTTCTTAAGACGAATGTATCAATTTAAAGATTAATACGGGTTAGATAATGTCTCATTTATATTGACAAGACAAATATTTGATTAGTCATTACTCTCTATATATATTATTTTTGCCTCGTCTAACATATTTAACTCATATTAAATTTTAGACGGATGAAAATGCAATGTGTACTAGGAAGGATGGGGCTAATGGAAGAGTTCATGTGTTCTTATTATGGATGCCATGTGGAATTACCCTGTAATTCACAGTGTCTTATTATTTTACTTTTGGGCAACTTCATTCTAATCTATCTTTATCTCGTTTAATGCTTTCTTAACAGTTGTAAAACGAATACAAAAATATACTTGAACTTTAATTAATACCGAACACGATCATATAAATTGTTTTAGAGAAGTCTTATAAATGTAATTGTCTCAAATAAAAATTCGTATTTGCTTAAGCATCAGAAATAAATTGAAGAGGAGGCCTTTAAAAACATTTTTTTTATAACAAAAGGAACACGCAGCCGCTACTTTCGATACGCACCGGATATTCAAAAAGTAGAATCAACAATTATCATCATTATTACATATCTCATGTATAAGAATCAACAATTTTTTCAAAATAATTTTTTAATCAAAAAGTAAAAACCAAATCACATGTGTAAAAGTAGAATGAGTTACTTTTTGATGCATTGACCTCACGGTTATCCGTAGGCTACATGGTCCTTTTATGTACCTTAACCCGATGGAAAGGGCAAATTCAACTTGTTCCTTGATTCAGTAGTACATCAATAATATGTGCCCTCATTACATGGGAATACCTTTAAACAAACATAATCACTTTCCAACACCATAACTATGTTCTAGTTGTAACTAATCAATTGATCGATCACATATGATTACAAAGAGTTGTAATTGGGGTAACAATGTTGGATACGGGTAGGTCAATTTGGTTCGGGTAAATTCACATTTTTAAGCATCTAGGTCGCATCAGGCTAGGTCGAGTATTTCAGATTTAGTTTATTATCAGATGTGTTTCTATCAGGTTATTTATGGCTAATGGGAAATATAAGACAACAATAAACGTTCGGGTCGCATCAAATAGACTTAATTAGGTCAATTTCGATTTTTGTCTTTTGTTCACGTGTTGGTTAAGCTTGTGCCACGTTATTTACGTCGGGTTTGTAACACCCCGCGATTATCGTTATTTCGAATTATTATGTTAAATGAATTTAATATTATTTTAATTGTTATTTTATTAAAAATATCGATTTATAATCAGAATAGTCGTATTATTATTATATTAGTATAATTATATGTTTTAGACCGAGTATTGGGATTCCCGACTCAAGTCAAGACGTTTGGGCTTGAAAACCGCTTTGGGCCCAATAAGTCTTCACTACTCCCTTTGTTAATGTGCTTGTTCATCTTCTTGTTCATTCATTTCATTTCATCTCAACACAAACACACAAAACCCCATTAAACCTCCATCCCAACTCAAAACCGTCACATAATTCATCGTAGAGCATTCGTTCCTCCACCGTTTTCATTGATTTTCGCGCCATTGTTCTCCTTTCTTCGTGCTCCTTCTTTTCACGTAAGAAAATCCCGCCTT
>JAOWBH010194612.1:0-27415 GCA_028566215.1 Silene coronaria
ATTTAGCCATTTGGATATAGAGGAAACTGAAGTTCAAGGTGACTTAGTGGAGGAGGAGGAGTTGTTTGGTGATGGGTTTCTGATAACCTAATTGATGTGGTTAACAAGAATATTAGTCAGTGGTGAGGTTATTAAACTGGACATACTAGATGTATACCTATTGAAAAGAACTTAGGGTTATTAAAGCTTAGGGAATGAGGCTATTTAAATGATTTCCCAGTAGAACATTTGTAATTTAAGGACGACTTATGATGCACAATCTTGTGGACTCACATTTGAGTTTATTTTTGGGTAGGAGGATTACAGATTTAGTACAACTAAAAATTCATTGAGGCTCGTGTAAAGGACATGTATAAGTTAGAATAGAATAGTTCAGTGAGACATGGTGTATTACTTAGTGGCCTTGAGTATCTTTATCATGATTAGAGCGATACATATTGAAAGGGAAGCAAGGAGTTGATTAACCATCGAGAATGTGGAGTTATTATGAAATATTAAGACTCGTTTAACCAACTAGGAGAGTAGTAAAATTGTAGAAATATACGAGAGCAATGATTAAAAGTTATATTCGAAGATGTACTCAAAGTGGAATTATAAGCTAATATTTATAAATTGGCGCATTTGATTAGTAACGGTTGTTCAAAGGTGTAACTGAGCTCGTTTGTTACTTTATTGGGTATTCAGAGATATAGAGGTTAATCATTAATGTAAGAGGAGACTTTTATACTAAAGAGACGTATAATCAACTTTTAGGGGTTGTTCTTGTTTCAAAGGAAAGTTCATTAGGGGACAAGGACTTAATGGTTACGATGAAGTATAAGAATAGGGTAACAATCTTTGTTAGAGATGTGTGATAACTTTAGGTTGTTCCAAAGCATTTGGAAATTTCTGAAACTTGAGGCCGTAACGATAAATTATGGTAGAGGAGTATGTGGAATTATTTCTGATCATGAGGTCTAGAGGAATTTGTGATTAGAATAGTTAAGGATATGAAAGTTTCAAAAGGTAAAAGTATTAAAGTGACATATAGTTGTAGCAAAGCGAAGTATAACATTAAAGTGTGAGATTAAGACGTACCTTTTGTAGCAACAATTCTTGAAGTCTGATTAGTGTTGCTAAGAGTTAAAGGAATACCTTGAGGATGCAAACTATACATTCCATAAAGAGGGTTAATTTTGGTTAAGGACCACAAGAGCATAGTTTCCAAAGGCAATAATAGTTCTGGGTTAAGTGAATAAATCAATAGAGAATATGAATAAAGGCACTCTAAAGTGAATAAATCAACTAAGCTCGGTTCTGAGACGAATCTCTCATGTTCAAGTTTTGCTTGGGGTTTAAAGGCATCAGGTAGTGAAATGTCTATTTGAAAATAGCTTAATGATGATACAAGGCTTGGGTGAATCAAATAAAATAGAGATTCATTACAATGGTTTAGACTTCAAAGTGATTGTTTAAATTATATAAGAATACACAAAGCTGATACAGGAGGGTGGTTTGTGATACTACTACATGGTTCAATAATAAGTAGACTTGGCCTAACGTAAATTCTCTATGCAATAAATGGTATCAATCACCTCTGAATGGTTTGTAAAAAAAACGGATTTGAATATTAAATTGTTGAAATATAGTGCTACCTTAACTCGTGACTGAAAATTCGAGAAGGAACCTTTTTTTTTTTTAGGGGTAGAGAAGATTCCACATTTGTGCATGATGCACTTATACATGGATTGGTGGTTGGTTACTGGTTTACTTGGGCTTAATGCAATTATTTTTGAACTTTTGTTTCGGAAAATTTGAAATTTAATTACATTTTGGTGCTTGCATACTATCCGGCATTTTGGTGAAAAAAAATTATATTTTCTTACTAACTGACTTGCTCTTAACTTGCTTAGTGGTGCCTTTTACCTTGGAAGAAACGATGGGAAGCTTGTAGTGTATTATGTTTTGGAACTATTTTGTGTAATTAGAAGGTTGTGGAATGTGACATTTCTGCAAGTTTTCGTATCTTGGAATAGTTTTGCTGAGAAGTGAATTTTTGGAGTTTTTAAGTATGAAATTTTTGTCATAGTGTAGGCGTCTAGGGTTTAAGATTCGATGAAGAATCTTTGTTTTATGGAGGGAAGTCTCTAACACCCAAAATATTTCCGAGTTGTAACACCCCACCTATATTCTTTTGTTTCGGGCTTATAATTGAAATCTTAAAATCAAATATCGGTTTGGAAAATAAATTTGTTATAGCTCTCCAAAAATATATCAATTTTAAAATTTATTCAAAAGTGAAAAGGTATTTTTAAAGACCAAACTTTAGTGTTGGGCTGATATATGATATGCGAAGAAAAGAATTTTATCAAAACCTTATAACCCAGTTTCCTACTCTTTACCACTTTACTCTTTTATTTTTCCCTATTTCACCCCATTCACCTTTCTTTTTCCCTGCTTCCTGCTTCTCTACTATTTATATTATTCTTTTATTGGCCGTACACTCACTGAACAGTTCTAGTTTTCAATAACTATCGTTTTTATAAATCGAGTTTTTGGAAGTTTTCTTTATAAATCGCTAAATTATGCTTTGAAATGTGTTGTGGTTATAGTTATTATAGTTGAGGAGAGTTTATACCTTATACCGTCCCCCTGGCTGATTGTGATAAGGTTTTGATGTCGGATTTTGGCGGTGGGTGGTTATGTGGCTAACGAGATTTATGCTCGGAGTTGTGCAATTAATGAGAGAGATTTCGATCATACAAGTTACATGGGCTACTGCTTTAGTATGTCAATTAGAAGGTTGAGTTTGCAGCTAGGCTATGGTAACAATATTGATTTACGTGCTTGTTGGTGTGTTTAGATGAGGACTAAGTGAAAATTGACTATGAATACTTGTTGAACATTTATGTTTGGACTACAGAAGATATTATAGTGACTTTTGGGGCTATTATGGCTCAAGTATGCAATTAAGGCTTAAGCATGATACTGTTATTGTTTAATAGTTTGGTGTTTGTTGCTTTGGCAACGACTAAGGGTGAAAGTGGCATTCATTGGTTTAGTTTGATATTGTAGAGGTGGTGTATATAAGGAGCGGAATCATAATAATTATATTAAATTGAGACATTGATTTGTGGGTCTATAACTCGGTATTAAGCTTGGATTTTATGACTATGGGATTGGTCGTCTTGAGAGGTATGGACATTTACCCTTCTCTACTTTCAAGTAAAGAGCATGTTTTGTTTTGACATTCAAATTGTTTCCTACACTATTTTGAATTTGAATTGTGAATTTTGATTTGTGTGGCCATGGGTCACACAATAGAATTATGTTTGCGCAAGCCCTTTTTGGAAATTGTTAAGTCTATAGGGGTTTAAGGTGCGTCTAAGACGTTCTTGACATTACGTCTCGAAAACTGAACTTTTAAAAATTGACCGCCTCCCACCGGGTAGGGAGTTAGAGTCATCCTTGACTGTCCAATTGTGAGAGGTGCGCACTATTATAAGTATGACTAAGCACAAGTGATTGTGTCAAGGGTAGGACCTTAGCACACATGTGGTTAAAATATGGATTTATTGTTTTTATCTCTAGTTATTGGTTTTACTGGTTTTACAGGTTAAAAGGTTTGGAATTTAACTTTGCTTCATTCTAGTTTTAAATGTGTTCGTCTTATTATGATATTGTTCAATAAATTATTATTACTTCGTATTTCTATAAACCCTGACTCTTGCTAACGTCCTTGTTTTGGGTCCTGATTCTTGGGTGATACTTGGGTGCATACTGCATAGTGGTTTCGGTGGGATTATTATGAGCAAGGAAGGAATTTGGCATTTTGGACTCCGTCATAAATTATTTAATACCCGATATTTCAATTTATTAGATATTAGATTATTAGATTTACTTAATTAAATGTGAGTTAAACTGTTTTGGGTTTTGTAAGACTTCAAACTTCCGCTCTAAAGTTTTATATGATGGGAATTTCAGAAATCTATTTAGTAATTTTATTTTGTCTATGTAATTACCTTGCACTTGGTGATGCAGAGTGACAGCCGTGAATTGTATCTAGTTGGTCATTCTTGGTCGCGAAAATTACCGTAAAAGGCTAGCCGAGTGAGTTGAGTTGTAGGGTAGGCGAGTTGTAGGGTAGGCCAAGGGGTAGGGCAATGGTAGTAGGTTGGCCGAGTGGCGGCGTGTTCATGTGTTCATGTTGTTGGTTGTGGGTAGTACGGTGCTCTAGGATTTGGTGGGTGTTTTTTTTTTTATTATTATTCTTTTAAGTGCCTACATTATAAGTTGGCTCACGTGATACTTCAAAGGCTAGGTAGTAGATGCACATCTTATTTTGTTTTTTGGTTCACTCTATTTGATCCGTAATTGGTTTCCTTCATTATCTTTTATTTGCTTGATGACTCAACTAAAAGCTTGCATAATTGTTATGTTAGCATAAGTAAAAAAAAAATGTAAAATGAGCCTTATTGGATAAAAGAATGGGACTAAAAACTGAAGTTATACTCCAGAAGAATTAATTTTTGTTTGTATTTTAGTTATGTTTAGTGGTATTGAGCGTCGATTTGGGTGATGCTATTTGTTTGCGATGGACTTCACTTCTTGTTTCGTATGAGGCAAGATAATCTTACTGAATTAGTTAGTTCCTATGTGTTGTCAACTTGTGAGTTGAGTATTTGTTGTAGTTATTTTGCTTTGGGTGTTACTTTTAAACAATGTTTTCGGTTTCTAATGAAATTGAATTAAAGGTACTAAAGCAGTAAAGACATTAGATAATGATACTCCTAATGTTCGTTGGTTTGGTTAAGCATCGTTTGCATCATGTTTAGTGATATACCCACACTAGGGAGAGGGAAGAGGCGAGGGATAAAGGGCGGGTAGGTTAGAGGGAGAGGGGTAGGGAAGGATTGGGAGGGGGCGTATTTGGTTTTGTTCTAATTGGGAGGGAGGGAGGGAGCGCGTTTGTTCTTGATTTGGTTTTGTGGAGATTAAGAGGGTGGGAGTGAGAACTTTATGCTTGGTTTTGTTCATATCTCCTTAGCATATGTGGTGTACCCCCTCTTCCCTTTCTCCTCCATTTCCCTCACATACACAGAGCAGCAACTTTCCTGACCGTCGCCACCAGGTTGCGTGTCAGCCTCACTACCATCGTGTATGAGCTCTCGCCTCTCATATCTCCTACCATTGGTAAGTTCATTTCTCTTCCAACAGTTATAATGGGGAAATTGCATGCTTGCTTTTGATTGTCATTTACACTTATCAAAATGGATTATTTTCAGAAAATTCAGATTAATGCCTATTTTTTATGCTAAATTTAATTGGGTATATAGATGTAAGTTGTCATAGACAAATTTAGAGTTAATTTTGTATGTTTTTAAATTAGGGTTTACAATTGAATTGGAAATTTTGTACAGACTGTAAAATTATGATATTCCCTTTATAAATAGGTTTATATAATGCTTGCAGCAGGTTTATTTACATAAATTAACAGTTTTTTATTTGTTCGATTCATGCTTGATATCTGATACGTGGTGTAAATTTTTGTTTTGACTTGAGATTTAAATTTGTTAGCATAGAATGTATGACCTAAGATTCATGCTAAACATTTTTACCACTGCTTTTACATATTATTAATGAGGTAATCTATTTTCGGTTTTGGTAAAAGAGTAATCAGTGCATAATATATAGAAATGAATTCATATTTGTTAAAATAGAGAGTAATGATTACTCCAGTAATAATTACCCATGGGGGAGAGTGGGTAATTTATTACCCGTTGATGGGAGTAATGAATTGCTTAGTTGAATAATCACCCCCATGCCAAACTCACTGAAATGACCCCAAGTCATTAATCTCTTATTTTTTTCACCCTTTTCCCCTCAATCCAAGCAAGCCCTGTGTTTGAGTATATCAGAGCATCCACATCCAAGAGGATGATTTTATCCTCTTATTTCTTCTCTCTCCTCTAATTTGGACACCTCAATCTTACACATTTCCACTATCTCCATCCTCTTCATATTATTCTTCTTACAATTTTTCCACATCGAAGAGGGTCTTATCCATCCTCTCTCAAATTTTTAGTAACCAAAAAATAAAAAATAAACAAATTATAAGACACATGGTTGATGATGGATGACTAATGGGCACAAGGGCCAATGTTGTACATTCTCTAAAAATAGAGGAAGTGTTCCTCTTCCTCCTTTAAAGAGGACATGTAACATTGGTTCTAAATGTGGATGGTCCATCCTCTTCAATGTGGATGCTCTAGGAGGGCATGTGAAAGCAAGCAAGTCTGAACATTTACATGATAGTAGACAGCAAAAACGAGCTATTATCATCGAAGCAATATGGATGTGTGAAGTTTTGCTGACCATAACACAACTTTTTAAAAGATAGGCAAATGGAAACAAATAAATGATGCAATAGCTCATTAGAAGCCTTAGCAACCATGTTTAAAAATGACTTCCAATACAAAAGAAAGAAATGCCAATCCTAACTAAACCAGCAATATCAGTAGAAGTGGCCTGAGCCTTCTATAAGAAACTCCCAAGTTAGAAGCCTCAAAAACCCTATCTTTTTGGTAGGAGATGCTCTTAATGATCATAGCTTAAAACCTATAAGTGGTGGATATTCCCATTTAAAGGTCATCATGCTATGAACCATCCGAAGCGAAATAATGTAGATCCCATCAAAATTGTTTCACTAGTCATCAATCTTCTTTATCAGCATCCAACGTTGCCGTTTTCACCGATCCATCTTCATCATCATCATCATTTTATCAACATTAGATTGCTGATAAAAAGAAGAATAAAAGTAAAAGCATGTTCTTTTAAGTAAAGTAAAGCAAAAACATCTTTTATTCGTTGTCGGTCGGTATACAATTATTGTATGCCTTGTTCTTAATCTTCAAAATCAAGATTTTTTGTTCTCTTTGTTTCTGATGTGAAATGATATCTAATTCTTATTGAATGCATCAATGTCAAAATGTCATCGTAAAGCGTCTATAAATACTCCTTGTGACAATGTGAAATGGTATCTAATTTTCATAACCTATTTATATTTATAAACACTCTACAATGACAATGTGACATTTATGCATTTCATGATCGGCAACGAAGAAAAAAAAAGATGCTTTTGCTTTTATTTTTCTTAAAGAACATGGTTTTGCTTTTATTCTTCTTTTTTTATCAACATCTAATGTTGATAAAATGATGATGATGGATTGATGAAGACGACAACGTTGGATACTGATAAAGAAGATTGATGACTAGTGAAGCCATTTTGATGGAGCCTATTTATTATTTTGGATCAGTTTTTTGGGTCGGGTTATGCTTGGCTTAGACGAGAACCGCCTCTTAAACAAGGGGCCTGCAAGTATTCTTGTGTGTAAGACTAGGATTGAATTATGCTTGGCAAGTTCTCCCTGTGGCACATCATAGTTCTTAACCACTTGATGGCTATAAGCATTCAAACCTCAGATAAAAATACACTCATTGAAACAACAGGAAGATCAATTAATAATTCCATACTCCTCTCAGCTCCATTTTATGAGTTTTAATTTGTAGTAAGATATTGTAAGGCGGCCTTTCATGTGGAGGTAAAATTACTGCATTTACGGGCATCTACGTCAGTCGGCCTTTCCATGTGGAGGTAATTAATATCATTTTATGATAAGGATCGTTGACGAGGTCATGTATGTATGCCTTTAATCTGTACTAGCTCTATATGGATTCTTGGATTAATGAATACACTTTTGAATTGGAGGTTGTTAGAAACTGAAGATTAAAATCGGCTTGACATAAAGTCAATGTTAATCGTGATAGGGCTTAGACGTTGATCTCCTATTACTCAGCACTATCTGACGACTGCATTGTGGGACCTGCACAGGAGCTTACAGAATCAACTCCTCCTGTATACAAGAATTTTGAGTATAGCGAATTTATTAGGATTACTCTCTCCAACAATAGAAAATACGGATGCGGTCTTACCAAGATTTATGTTGTAAAAGGCAGTTGCTACTTCCTAATGTCAATGAAATTGTGTTTTTTCACATCTCAGTGCCTGTCAATGAGTAATGTCTCGAGGCATCGTCTTTCCCACTCCTTTTTATTTGTCAAAGTTTCTAACTTTTGATTTTAGCCTCTTTGTTAGTTGATATGATCAGTTTAATCTTTGTTTTTAGTTGTAGTTTTCATTTTCTTCAATGAAAATAACTTGTTTTATTTCGACATACCTGCAAAAATGTTAGTGGCACAGGTCAGGCTGCTTATTCTGGATCTCCCTGGTCTGTAATCTCATTGGTGTTGTCATTTTGACCGAAAAGTTGGTGGAGGACCCTCGTGTTAGAGGTTAAGATGAAACTGTTACTGTCACACTGAGGTACCTGGGGGCTGGGGCTGTGAATGCAGTGCCAATCCAGCAGAATGTTGAACATTTCAGAAATGACCTGATAGCATTGGTGGGAGCCATTAAGGTACTGGAGTTATGTTGGAGTTGATCAGACTGTTTTTCGGATGAAATCGATTGTGCTGGAAGTGCTGAACACTGTTGAGCCTAGAGACAGGCACCTACTGTAGAGACTAGAGACAGCTAAATGGGAATTAGTAGATGCTAAAAAGCAATCGAACTGGCTCAAGTCTGCCACTGCTTCTTCCGAGAAAGAATATGAGCAGATCCATATTTTGTTGATATGATCAGTTACTCCTCATTTTATTCGCTGAAAATAACTTGTTTTTTAGACATACCCACAAAAATGTTAGCAGCACAGATCAGGCTGCTTGATTCTGGATCTACAAGGGCTGTAATTTCATCGGTGGTGTCATTTTAACCGGTAAGTGGAGGTGGATGATGTCAAAATTGTTACTGTCTCGGATACACCTGACACTGAGGTACATGGGAGGCTGGGACTGTGAATGCAGTGTTAATTCAGCAGGAATTCGCTGACGGCAAGGGCGAGCCTACAGGATGAAGATGTCGATGTTAGTGTTTCAGACACATCTGACAGTGACAGTGAGGCACCTGTGACCATGTATGCACCCATCCAACAAAAAAATTATGGCGACAAGGGCGGAAGTGATCCTTCTGGACAAAAAAAATCGTTGACGGTAGGAGTTTTACATAGAAATAAGTTTACCACCCATTGAGCTAGCGTTTGGGATTGGTTCTCTGCATCACAAGTTCACGATATTGCCAAATTACTTTCTTCTTGAATGATTATGAATCAAGTAATTCAATACTTTCGTGAAGTATTGAATCAGAAATCCAGCACTTTTTGAATGATTACGTTGAACGAAATAATTGAACCCAACTGAAGTATTGAATCTTATTCTTGAATTATTATGAAATATGAAACTCCGATACTTTCGTGAATGATTTATGAATCTAGTAATTCACACAGACTGATAAATTAGCTGCGCAAATCAGGTTTAAACTGAACCATAAGCCAAAAACAGGTTTGCATCGAGTGTTTTGTAAACTGAACAAGGATGACGAAATCCAGTAACCATTGCGCATGTGAGGTTACAGTCAGTTTTCTATTGATCTGTTCCCCAGAAAATCGCAAATTGAATGAATCAATCGTATATAAGTGTTGAAATTTCAAATCATTTGCAGCTCCGATTCAAAAACAACGATTATATGATATATTTATGGTTTCTCAATGAGTTTCCTGCTAGAATGTCAAAATTAGTAGCCAGAGTTGTACAACAGCATGCAAGCACATTCATTCACAAAACAGTAATTTCACAGAGGTAAAGTAAGTAATCTGACTTTAGATTAACTGTCAATTACGACACGAGTTTTATAAACACTACAGAGAAGCAGCATATGTAACAGACACATACATATATAGTATACAAACGGACTACAAGTTACAACCACGTATTGCAGAATTCTAGGCATACAAAGCCGATGGACTGCCGGGATGCAAATATGTTAGGAATAATACAGATTCTCGCTAAGCCAACTGCACAAGAAAAAAGCAGCAAACTGCATATCTATGGTTGGTTGACGAACAGCAAGAGGGTCTTCACAAAACCATTGGTACGACAAACAGAGTAGCATTCACTCATTCATGGGAAAAACCTCAAATCGCGCGCTCCATATCCTTTAGACAACACCAAGCTCTCCAAGTACATTTCTAGTTGTATAAGAGTAGCTATATTACACGACTCTTGCACTTCACAACTAGCTATATTATACGACGTATTCCCACAAATAAGATAGCCACCATCACTCTCACAAAAGAAAACCTTTGTGTTATCCATAAGTCTAAATACTCGATAACCATACAGACTTGATTTCCCAGAGAACCTTTGAGTCCATATCCCCTTTTGGTTGTCCTGTTCTAGCACCCATATGCTGGAAGCAACCTTAGAAATGCTGAAAATCGCTAGTGATTCCCCAAGAAGAAACAGAAAAGAAACTGAACCGCTTTCATCCCAACTAGATGGCAGCTCTGAAAAGGCGATTTCTTCCTTATCAAAGTCAAAGGAAACAAGATGACTATACCCATTCCTATCATCAATAATCCCAAGCCAATATGCGACTCCTTTCAAGAAAACAGCAGCCCGTAAACAATAAAATGGCATAAATTTCCAACTATTCGGAAAACTGAAATTCAACCCATCATTTCTAACAGTCCATTGTTGATCACGGAGTGTATAAACTGCAAGAAACATCTTCTTAACCTCGTCACCCAGACCTTCCTCTGATGCAATCGCAACGACTTTATAATCCTTACTAACAGTACCATACCCAAACAAATAATGACAATTCTTTAACAAAGACGGAGAAAATGGGCAACCGGGAATTAACAATGATTTACGAATACAAGGGTTCCACAATCGCAATTCTTTAAGACAATAACCCTCATATTTACCAACAAGAATCAACCCATTACAAAAACCTATACTAACATACGAATACAAATCACATTTCTTGAAAATGACACCGGTTTCTTGAAGGGTTTTTGCGTGACGGACTTTCAACAAACATCCTAAATGTTGTTCACGATAATCCAAACTCTCAAATGTTAAAATTGAACTATTGTTATTTGCAGAATTGGGGATTTGGGAAAGTTGAAAATGAAGGTGAAAATGAGGATCATCGATAATAGAACACCAAGATTTACATACGCACCTGAATTTTAATAGGGTTTTCGCGGGTAATGTTGCCAGAATCTTAAACCAAATTTCAGGTGGAAAGAACTTGAATTCTGGAATTTGGGTCAATTGATTGTTACTCCTTGATGAATTTTGGGGGTCCATCATTGATAACAACCTAATTTTTAGATAACAAACTTCTCTGGCTTACGACATTTAAAGGCTGTCGGATAATACGTCAGTAGTTTATGATGGGTTAATTTGCATCCAAAAAAAGTTCACAAATTCTTACTCGTGACTAAGAGACGAATACCGTCACAAAAAACTCATTTAGGGTGAGTGGAGAAGCACGGGGGTCTCTCCTTGTCCCTCCTTTGTCACCTCTATCCATTTCCTCTCACAAATTACCCGTCACAAGATCCGACCCGTCACAAGCAAGACTAATTTATGTTAAATATTACTCATAGATAGATAAAACAAAAATTAAAGTGTCTAAAGAGTTACAAATGATTTGTTTTATTAAATCCTTGGATTTTACTTAATCTGTTACAAACCTATTATGATAAATATTGACATTTATAAATGAGAATTTGTATGTTTAACTTTAACATAGACCTGACAAACCGATCGGGTCGTGTCGGATTCGTGTTCGTGTCACATGTAAACAGGTCGTGTCGGGTTCGTGTCGTATTTTCGTGTTGTTCATATTTGGAAACTTTAAGTATATTTATGTGATGCAAGATTAAGAAAAATAGGATTATTTTAGTAAACAGGTCATTCGTGTCGAGTTCGTGTTTAAATAGCTCAACCCAAACCCAACCCAATTAAATATCGTGCCGTATTCGTGTCGATCCACTTACATAAATGGGTTATTAAACCTCAACCCAAACCCGTTAATTTCATGTCGGGTTCGTATCGTGTTTTCGTATCGTGTTATTTTTTACCAGCTCTAGTTTAACAAGTTTTAATATAGCTACCCAACAATGGTTGTTGGACATAAATGAAAATTTGTGATATATACATTTGACCTGTCAAACAGGCAACAATTATTGTTTGGTAACCTTATCAAGAACATGCTAATTAAATATATACCTTTGACCTTTATAGTTGGTCCACTTTTTTTGGTGTACAAGTGGATCACAAAATCCACAAAATCTCATTTATGACGGAAGGTATCCGTCACAAGTTTGTGACGGATAGAGTAGGTTGTGGGCTGTGCTGGGCCGGCCCACGTGCTTCCCCTCTAAACTGGCACAGCCCAGGCACGGTTGGTGGGCTGACTGGGTCGTGACGTGTCGTGCCCTAGTCCTGGAACCCGAGCCGCGGCCCGCGTGCTGGCACGACAATTCGTGCTCGGGCCGTGCCTGGCCCATGGGCCACTTCGTGCCTAGATGGGCCGCCCATGAATTTGTATTTTTTTTATTTAAATTGTTTTATAATTGTTAATTTTTTTTTTATATTTTTAGTATTTATTTAAATATATATTTTATTAAATATTAATTTACTTAATTACTTGTATTTTTAATGTGAAGAAATGGATTGAATTAAAGGGGTAGTTATAGAATTTGTAAATTATTAAAAAAAAAAATGAGAACAATTTACAACAGCCATAAACGACTAGTTTACTTTACTATTGCCAATCTTCCATTCTTCCTGCTTCCATGTAAGATGTAACTCATCAACAGGATTCAACACTCAACAGCCATAAATGGCTATTTAGGTGCCCATGTCCGGGCCGTGCCGTGCCTGGTGCGTGCCGTGTCTGGGCCGTGCCGTGCCTAGGCACAGACTTTTACCCAAAACCGCGTCGGGGCCCGCGCCAAGCCCATTCGTGCCGTGTCGTGCCATCTCCAATTTCCGGGGCGTGCCGTGCCAGACTCGTGCCGCCCACCATGGCACGGCCCGAACTGCCATCTCTAGTGACGGATACCGTTTCCTCTCACAAAATGCTCATTTAGGGGTGAGTGAGAAGCACATGGGGGTGCTCCACCTTGTACCCTCTCTCCCTTTTGTGAGAGGTCACAATCACAAGCAAGACTTGCTGCAAGTGGATTTGGGTAGCTTGTATATATGGCAAACTGATCAATGGATTGGGTTCGGGATAGGTTAATTTCGGCTTGGATTATTTTGGGTTTGCCGACTTTTAGATCGGTTCGGATCATTTCGAATTCGGATCAAACTAGTATCAAGTTATTTGCGGGTAACAATCAATTTGCAACAATTAAAATTCACGACGGGTTAAATCGGGTAGGATAAATTCGGTTCGGGTCAAATTCGGGTGTCGGATCGGATTATTCATGTCGGGTCATCCGGATCAGGTCAATTTTGATAGGTCTAGTACCTTGTCCATTTCATAGGTTCTACTTATAAAATCACTGTTCATTAAGTAATCACAATTTAAACTATCATTTCCAAATGTCACTCACTCAGCTATCTTCGATGGTGCATTGGGTAAACTCTCGGGTATACGTTAATCGTTATCTCTAATTTTAGTTATAAACCACGCCGGTAAATCCTCCTAAATAATTTGTGTTTTCAGCTAAAAGTTGTAATAATTCACAGTATGTGTTTGACCTGATTTTTAATGTGTTTTTTTTTTGGACAAAAAACACAAATAGGCAAAGCACAAAATTATTTAAAAGTGATGATAGTTCTTTAAAAGCTCAAAAATCATCTTTTTGCTCAAAAATATATTGGTGCTTCTAGCTCTTGGAAAATATCTTTAAAAAATTAAGCTTAAGAAATAAAAAGTCATTTTTAACAAATTAGACCAAATATACCGGTAATCAAACCCCGGCTTAGATGGGTTGATTAGTTGGTTAAAGACAAACTATTTTCCTCGAAATATCGAATATGTAATATGTATCGGCTTTTAGACTTTTGTTATCCAAAAATGTGTATATTTTTTTCAAAACATATACTATACAATTATACAAATAATTACCATATCAACCATTTGTCAGGTAAGTGTAACACTTGATCAATATTTCATACAAAGACTTTATGTGATTATATTAAGTAATTTAAATACGTTTATTTTTATTAATATATAAATAAACACGATAGTTATAAAAATTAGAATACTTTATTATTTATAATAAAAAATAAAGAGATTGAAATTTGATAAAACGTCTTTATGTGACTCGTAAACACGATAATTTTACAAATAAGAATACTTTATTATTTATAATAGAAATTAAAATGATTAAAAATTTGTGAAACGTCTTTATCTGACTCGTACTTCGACCCTAGCCCAATCGAAACCGGGATGAGGCCGATCCAAAATTCCAAACCGAGTCAATTGAATGAATAGCCCAGTCAAGTCAACCTAACCCAATGACCACGGCACAACTTCCTTTTAATTTTACACATGAGAAAAAAAATATCCACGTGGCATTATCCTATTGGAGACAAACAACAAAAGCTCGTATCTGATTGGTAGCTTCTATTGAAGAACACGTTGGCCAAAAAAGTGAAAGAAAAAACACACCACACTGAATAACTTCAACAACAACAAACTCCACTCTTCTGTGAAAATCTTCATCAATCAAATTCTTGAAAAACTTCACAAATCGCACAAATTCGTGATATTTTAATCTTATTGTTATCAAAATTTGCAGAAATTCGATTAATTTGATTAATTTCAAGGTATTACTTTACAATATTTGGTGTGATACTCGGAGAGATCGCGATGTCTCTCCTCAACAATGGCGTCTTCCAGAAGAACGACGAATTTTTTGTTCGTTTTGTGTGTTTTTCTGCACGCGGTCTTCGCCATTGCAGCGTATGTTGATTTTCTCTCTGTAAATGCGAGTTCGATTTAATTTGCTGAATTATTGATGAAAATTAGCTGATTTTTTTGTGATTATGATTAATTTGTTGAATATTTGATGAAAATTAGCTGATTTTGTGATGATTACGATTAATTTTTTGAATTAATTGAAGAAAATAGCTGATTTTGTGATGAATTGATTAGGAAGAGTTATTACGATATACTGCAAGTGCCGAAAGGTGCGTCAGATGATCAGATCAAACGAGCTTATCGAAAACTTGCGTTGAAATATCATCCTGATAAAAATCAAGGCAATGAAGAAGCTAACAAAAAATTCGCCGAGATGAGCAACGGTAATTTCATTTCGCTTCAGTCTGATTTCATACGTTTGTTCAATATATATGCGACAATGTATTTTTGGTGGAAATGTGAGAAATTATATTAATCAGTCAAAAAAACGCACCATTACATCAATTGACTCTTCTTACACCACAATAGGTCTTCATGTTCATACTGCCTTTGAATATCATGCTGACTCTCAGTTTAATCTCATTTCGGATGCTCTTCATAAGCTGTTCTGGTCTGATGATATAATCTGCCAACCTGCACTTGTTCCTAGTCTCCCGACCCAAACATGATAATAAATCCATACTACCACTGCACTTTGCAGCATTCTTATCAAAAGAGAATGTTTCTTATCCTCAATGCCCGTCCAAGCCTTCAGAATATGGAAACAGGCCTTGATGTAGTGACATTCTTCAAACAAATGTTTATGAGTCTCTGGTTGACTACTACACATAAAACACAAGCCAAGCAACAAATACCCATCTTTGCCAATCTATGTAAGGTCAGGAGTCTACCATTGTGAATCAGCCACATTATGAAGCTATGTTTAGGGATATTGAATCTGTTCCAGACCATAGCATGCCATCCAACTTTCTGATCTTCATTTCTGGTCAGCCAAGCATACCCCTTAAAAATACTATTCATATCAGAATCCTCTTTCCACATCCCATCCTCATAAGCTTCTTTAAACCTCTCTTTCACTTCACACACCTTTCTCCAAGACCAAGAACTATTAGCATTAGGTTCATAACTCAACCAGCTTCTCCCTTTCAAATAAATACTGTCCACCAACCTTATCCACAAAAGATCTTTTTTAGCCAAGATCCACCAAGTCAGCTTACCTATTGCACCAATATTCCAGAGCCTACTGTCAGCCACACCCAATCCCCCAAGTTTCTTATCTTTACATAACACATTCCAAGCCACAAGGGGAGCCCTAGAATAATCATCACTACCCTCCCACAGAAAGTTTCTACACAAGGCCTGGATCCTATCCATAACTCCAGCGGGTAGCACAAATAGTTGGGACCAATAAGTATGAATGGTGGCAAGAACAGACTTTACTAACAGCAGCCTACCAGAATGGGGCAGTTTCCTCTTATTCCAGCCTCTGATTCTAGCCACCATTTTATCCACAATAATATTGCAATCAATTCTAGTCAACCTCTTATGAGAAATGCAAACTCCAAGATATTTGAATGGTAACTCCCCCTTCTTAAAGCCAGTTTCTTTTAAGATAATATTGGCCATATCATTTGACACCCCATTCATATAAATATCTGACTTCTCACTACTAATATTCAGTCCAGTAGTAGAAAAAATCTTAAAAGTTCCCATAATAATAGTAGTGGGAGTGACATCACCCTTACTAAACAAGAGTAGATCATCAGCGAAAATTAAGTGAGTGAGCTGCAGATTTTTACGGAGAAGATGATACTTGAACCCAGGTAGCTCTGCAACAGTCTGAATCAACCTAGACAAATACTCCATACAAATAGTGGAGGTGACACTGTATTTTAATTACGTTTGTACTTTGTTCATACAGTAGCTATGTTTTTTTTGAAGATTTTTAGGTTGTTGTGTGTGTTTATATATTTGATTGATTTTGGTTTTGTTTTTCGGCAGCTTATGAAGTTCTATCGGATGGTGAGAAGAGGAAAATTTATGATCGGTATGGTGAGGAAGGTCTTAAACAATACGCTGCAAGCGGTGGTGGTAGAGGTGGCGGTGGTGGAATGAATATGCAGGACATTTTTAGTCAGTAAGTTGATTACTCAGTACTTCGTATTGTTTAAGTGGATATGGAAATGTTGATTAGTGTTTGAGGTTATAATATAGTTATCATTTGGTTTGTTGAAATGTGGTGACTTGAGAATTCTGTTGTTTGGTTAGCATGCTTAGAGAATGATAGTTCGTCTGTGTCGCTAGTTACATGCTAATTGTGGACAATGGCTCAATGAGCAAAGAGGCCTTGATAGTGATTATGACGGAGTTGGAGTATCGAAAAAAGTGCTTAACCTTACACGTCGGGACTTACTCCTAAATGTGTCTTCTTTTTAAGCGTCAAACTCATGGTTTGAATTTTTTTTACAAATGTTGGTCTTTGAAAGAGAAGGGATGCTAATTGTTGAATGCAAAATGTGACTGTAGTACAACAACAACAAGGCCTTAGTCTCAACCTAGGTTGGGATCGGCTAACATGAATCATCATCCGAATCTGTATAGGTCTGAATCATAATTTGTCAGTAAAGAGTAGATTAGTCATTGCATTTGACATAATCGCCTGATTAACTTTAAAAAGCAGTCATTGTTGAGGGAAGCTATGAGGAGTTGAGGACTCGAGTAGATTTTGAAAATTGGTGTCTGGTTTCATGGATGTTACTCAGTGATTTCACAAAACTGGTGTGGGATTGGTGTTCATATATGGACATTTCACTCAATTGTAGACGATGGGGTTAAAAAGCACCTTCTTGCATAATTTACTCCCCCAATAATATTTGCGAAACATTTACAGATTGGGTAAGTGTAGTATGTCCTACTCTGTTGTGTTGTCTTAAACCACTATTTTACTGGTCTTTGAGGCGGAAGTGATTTCAGAACGGTGGGATATGAGGTCCTTTCAGATCATATTTACTATTGTTCTGTCACCTGCAGTTTGTAACTTTTTATGTATCTGTTCTTGAGAAGCGGTTTCCATAGTGAGCATTAGATGCGCTCGGATTATTTTCTGTTTAAATTTATATGTGCACAAGTTAGATTGATTTAAATTGATTCACTTGTTGGTTCTCAAATTTTGGTACTTAATTCTAGATTCTTTGGAGGTGGTGGTATGGAGGAGGAAGAAGAAGATAAAGTAGCGAAAGGGGACGATGTTATTGTCGATCTAGAAGCATCATTGGAAGATCTCTACATGGGAGGCACAATGAAGGTAGAGATATGTTTATGCTTGTTGAATTTCCTATTGGCTTGGGTGTTTTCTTTTTTGGATCCTGTCTAAATTGAAGATGTTGGAACCTTTATGCTACGACTTCTTTATACTAAAAAAAATGACTCCATACGCGAGAGAACCCTTCTTCTTTCTCCATTTGTTGTTTCCATAAAGTTTAAGTAGCACTTGATGTTTCTTATAGGGTACATGTTTGTCACATCATACCCTTCGGATATTTTTGACATTCTAAAGTCTTCTTTGAGTTTGGGTTGCATGGGAATGGGGGATAAAAAAAACATACTACATTACAAAAATGTACTTTATAGTACTAAATGTTATGTTTTTGAGAAAACATCTATTTAAGAATTTATTCCATGAAAAATTCGATGTATAAGACAATGTTATATGTAGTACCGTCAAGGACAAATTTTGAATACAAAAGTGTCATAAACTAAAAACAAAAAGAATCAAACAAATGACCAAGTGATGAACAAAAGATCAATTGTTATAATACAATGATCACAAAAGCTAGCATGTATATGTGAGATGTAATATTCAGAAAAAGAAAAAAAATAGAAGAAATTTCCTAACACAAGCAAAAATGGACAATGGACTATAAAAGTGATGATATGGAAGTTTGAATCCCCATCTCCAAGTTCCACAAAACCTTTCCCCAGCATTCTTACAACTGAATCAAGGTTTGCTTACTGTAATTTGCTGCACTATATATTACAAGCTCCAGATCAGTAAGGGTTCAGTTGAATCCCATGAACCCTCACTGAAAACTCCCCTGAGGCTACCAAGTTAGTGTTTTGTTGTGTTAAAAATGGTTTTTCCTCCACATATGCTTACAATATGGTTACGTAATCTAGTTCGTGAATATGCCAGGTTTGGAGAGAGAAAAATGTTATTAAGCCTGCTTCAGGGAAAAGAAACTGCAACTGTCGTAATGAGGTTTATCATCGGCAGATAGGTCCAGGAATGTACCAGCAGATAACAGAGCAGGTTATTTCAATCGCACTTTCTGTTTCGACCACTATTTGTCATATAAACTATTATATGTAACTCTCACTTGGGTTTGCTTCATTACACGTTACAATCCCCCTTGTTACTTAAACGAGTGTGACTGTAATACATGATGTCCGCAGTGGAGAATTTTGATGTTCTGACTGAGTGTGGCTTTTTAGTTGTTCAGTGTGCGTCGTTCTGTTTCTACTGTTGTTTAGACGTTATTCAGGCTTTTGTACATGCTTCACACAACTTCTTAAATATGCGCCCGATTCTGGTTTCTGCAGGTTTGTGACAAGTGTCCTAATGTAAAATTCGAACGTGAAGGTTACTCTTTGACCGTGGATATCGAAAAGGGAATGAAAGATGGAGAAGTAAGTTTTTGGTGCGCTGTTTGAGCATACATTTGGTTGTTATTATGGAATGGATGGAATAATATATATTATGAGTTATGACCGGCAATTGATGGCTTGCCATCCTTAAAACAAAATTCTAACTAGGTGGACCTTGCACTTTTTCAGGAGATATCTTTCTATGAAGACGGTGAGCCCAAAATAGATGGAGAAGCTGGAGATTTGAAGGTAGGGCTCTTTTATGATTTTTGATCCACCTGTTAGGTAATTGTTTCAACATTATCAATATAATCTTAACAACTTGTGTATTTTGCAGTTTCGTATTCGCACGGCACCCCATGATGTTTTCGAGAGAGATGGAAATGATCTGCGTACCACTGTTATTATTACTTTGGTAAGTATGATATGCATATAATCTTACATGGCCTCCAAGCTTAGTCTGATTCTTGACTTCTAGCAGCATTTATAGCCGCTGAAACTAGTTTGAAGATCTTGAAAACGCTTATTGGTGATCTGTTTACTTTGACTGGCTCACTGGCATGCTTTTCAGTTCTGTGCTTGAACAATCACTCCCAAGTCCCAATTAATGGCTAGTAATGTCATGGTCAAATTGTTATTACCGAATCCAATTTGCTTGCCTAAGCTACTCATTTGGGTACTTCACTCCCAAGTTCATAATAAGATTTATACATTAAAATTTCATTTTAGGTACATTTAGTCAAATAGGAAATCATGAACCAGTAGATAACTGAAAATCCAGTGGTGGGTCTTTACTATGAGTGTATTTTCAGTCGACATAAACTTTTGTGAACTGTAGTGCTCTAAGCGGTGTAGGCTTATGTGACTCTTTTTGTTGCTATTTGTTGTGTAGTATAGAACTACATCCTTGGGGTTCAGTTGTAAGTGGAAACAAAATAGCTGTGCATGGCACATTGCAAATTTGTAACTACTAGTTAGGGTTGGAATTCTCTTGGGCGTCTGAAGTTTGAAATTATTTCATGCATTGTGTAGAAAACTTGAAGCATGTAATGCCGACCTTTCTTACTGTAATTTGCTAACAGTCTTGTAATCATTTATCATGGAAAGGTGCTCTATTTCTTGATGTCATCCTCATCAGTTGCCTGTTAATCTAATGGTCCCTACTTGTGTCTGTATAGCTTCAAGCTCTTGTCGGTTTCGAAAAGACGATCAAACACCTAGATGAGCATTTGGTAGACATTAGTTCAAAGGTGAGATTCTTCACATTTCTCTATTTTTTTAGCAATGCACTTTTTGTCCCTTGCTTGTGTTTTTCTTAGGAAAGTGGCTCTATTACGGCCATGGTTTTGGGCACCAGGACGAAAATGGGAATAATATGAAAAACGTCTCTCTGAAAACTTGAAATGCCAAGTTTACCTCAAACCCCCATGTTCTTCATGAACTTCCCTTAATTTAAAAGATGGATCGACATGAACTTCTAAAGCCAGCTAGTTTACAATTTGGTAAGCCGTGAGTGTTAACTTGGATAACTTGGATGATCTCAGGGGGTTACTAAACCGAAGGAAGTGAGGAAGTTTAAAGGAGAAGGAATGCCACTCCATTTGAGCAACAAGAAAGGCAACCTTTATGTCACCTTCGAAGTTTTGTTCCCGACTTCATTAACAGACGAGCAAAAGCAAAAGATCAAGGAAGTCCTTGGTTAGAACATTAGCTTGCAGTAATTTTTGGTCGCCTTTTAAATGGGCTCTCTGTAACATGATGAACATTTCACTCTAGCTTCCTTTTTTCTTCCTTTTAATTATTTTCCCTCCCTGGTTTCAGTTTTATGGTTTAGTAATAGGTCGATACTCGATAGTGATTTGCATATTCCTATATTTGGAAGGGCTTTTTGCTGGGTTGCAAGACACAAATTGTCAGAGAAATGCCAGGCTTGTGATCCTTAGATTATTTTTTCGTTTTGCAAAATTATAATTTGGAAGCTTTGTAACGTAATGGATCTGCAACTCTGCAAGTCATTCTCGAGCCTCTTTGCTGAATGATATAGTAATATTGATGTATTTTTAGAGTAATTTAATCTTTTTAATAGATTTGACATTATGATTTTCTTGGTTATTGACCTTTGATACAGTAACTGGAAATTTAAAGAATAGAAACTGAATTGTCTTGTTTTTCCCAAGTTATCCGTATTACGGAGACAACAAAGGTGCATGATATACTAACCCAGCAATCCGGTAAGATCACCAGGAACTAGACCTATCAAACGGGTCGGGTCAAGTTATGCGGGTCAGGTTATGCGGGCCAGGTTATACGGGTTTAGGGTCGGAGAAAAGTTTATAACATCTGTTAATTTATCATTTTTCAGCCGAAAAACATACCTTTTAAATTTAAATATTATTATATTAATTATTTATTATTTAATGATATAAAATAGACTTTTAAATAATGAATATTAAAATAATAATTTTTATATTTACTATTTCAAATATAATATAAAAATATTAATAATTTAATAATATTCTTAATTTATCATTGACCCATCGGGTCGGGTTTCGACCCTAAAATAACGGGTCTTTTCGGGTCACGGGTCCTTAACCCTAAAACCGAGTCAGGACAAGTTTTGACAGGTCTACCAGGAACTAAGATCAAGTGATCCTGCTACTTGGCGCTTGCCATTTTGATCAGCTATAGGCAGCGACACCAATCACAACCGTTTCTTGGAGGTTTAGAAAAACAAGAGTAACTGTATTATTAGTCGATATGGGTTACCCTTGTGGCATTACAACCGAGATCATCAAAAGGAGTGGATTCATCCTCCAACATCACGATGACAACAAACCAATGAGGACAAGTACTACAGCCTCCTGGCAGTACTAAAGAGTTCAAGTCAAACAATGTCAAGCACAAGATTGATTACAGTAAAAATGATATTAAGAAACTGTCGAGAACTCGAGGTTCTACTTGTCATCAGTATCAGCTACTTCCTTCTGCTCATAACGACGCTTGAACTTGGCTAACTGGCCTAAGCTTTGAGCCATCTGTCTTTTCGCCCTCAAGTGGTAAACTTTGGGTTCTCTGTGAATCCTGGTCATCATCACATTGATCAATCTACCTGTCTGAGTTACATAAGATATCCATTGCATCTGAGGGTGTATTCCTTTCAACATTTTTTAATTCCTGTACAGTTGCCGAATAATGATTATTCAACGGATTTTGAACTGAAATAGAGATGTATGTACTGACTGTCAAAAATATTAAAGACGAACAAACAAGAATGGGGAAAACTATAATTTAGAGTTTGAACTACAGCTCAAAAATTAACAACGTGCAGGAAGGCGAGGAAGCAACGTCTCCGTCTCATTAGTTACAATTCACAACAATGCTGCCCAAATCCTGGAACTTAGCACCAAATATAATCTACAGGCAGTCATTTATTCACTAGATGCATTTTGTTGTCGATTTAATAATTAGCACAGGAGCCAGAAACCTCAAAGACAGAAATACATAAGTAACCTAACTAATGAAAACACATATTCCCTCCGTCTCGATCGTTTGTTTACCTTCTTTTATTCCTTGTGAGGGTATTTTAATTAAAGGTAACAATTGATTGGGACAAAGCGTGTATAAGTCAATGTACAATACCGAACAGCTCAAGCCAGGGCACTGGCATACACTTAGTAAGGAGTTTCATAAGGATATCCCTTAGATAGGTATTACCTCCTAAACATCCATGAGAAACTTCTGTCGCTACATAAATGAGAATTTATGTACCGTAGAGATAAGCAGGGTAACATGTACTAGAAAGTGCAGGGTGCATGAAGCAATGAAGGCTTGCGGCAACAAGACCAAAAAGCACGAGGAGCGCACATCTCATGCATAAGGTGGCACTGTTTTTGCAAGCAATTTTGTGTCTTTAAAATCAAAATTTGAGCAACAAGCCCTTTTTGGATTCGATAGAGGGCTAACATGTAAAGCAAAAACGAGGTTGATTACTAATGGTGTTATGTAATTCACTTTGATTACTTCCTAAATGGTATTGGCAGATACATCTTGGAAAGGACGGGGTCCGGTCCCCGGAACACTGTCCCTCAGATGTGACCTTCCCTGGCTCAGCGTATCACCTGCATCGGTAGTTTTCATCGACATCCACACATAACTTACAGGATGCTATGGTTTCTTCAACTTAGGTAGACCCCTGGCTAATGGCACATTGGTTTAAGCATATTTAGTCAAGAGAGAAGCACAAAGACAATCGATGGGAAAATGCACTATTTTTAGCACTGAATACATAACAAAAGTAGTTCTGTTTAAATCTGACAGCAAAAAAACAGTACAATGATAATCTAGAGGCGCTAGTGCGCTACTGAAACAGTACAATGATAATCTACAGTACAGTGGTTCAGCGTAAGCCTTCACCACGACACAACTCCACAGCAGTATTTAGTTACGACTACAGTACAACGCGGGTGCATAATTCAACTTAACTTGTAGCAACACTGCTGTTTAACCAGAATGTATATCAATCGGAACTATCAGATATACTCTTTCTCATTTACTCCGTAATTCTTAGGTATTTGAGCAGAAGTGCATCACCCTACAGGATGCTATGGTTTCTTCAACTTAGGTGTTCTAATTGGTAGTTTTCATCGACATCCACACATGACTTACAGGATGCTATGGTTTCTTCAACTTAGGTACACCCCTAGCTCATGGCACATTGGTTTAAGCACATTCAGTCATAGGAGTTCTTTTAAATCTATCTACAAGACATTCTATTAACAAAAGATCACATTATCACGCCACGGGCGTACCATATTCATATTGAATTAGCCAACCTCGAGAAAATGTGCAATGGTAAAATAAAGACAGCACTTATTTTGCTCTTCATTTACACACTTTTTCATTGGAAAACAAAAACTAATTTTACACCTACATGCCCTCTATTTCACAATTTGTTCTCACTTCTTCTATATTTACATAAAATAAAAATATCCCTCCTCGCCTTTTTACTTCAAATAAGCGACGCTCTCATTTGCTCCTTCCAAAGAGTGAAAGAACTCCTCCCCATTTTTTGAAAAAAACCACATAAAAAGCGAAGCTGGACACCTTATTGGGTGAGGAGAAAACACTTCAATATCGCTCTACAATATAAGGGGCGCCTATTGGGTGAGGAGAAAACACTTCAATATCGCTCTACAATATAAGGGGCGCCTTGAAGAGCACCTTTGGCTCTTTAAGGGCTCCAATTGTACAAGCTTTGAGGTTAATAATAAATTGTCAAATCTAACATCCGCTAACATTCCTTCCCGACCAACTGCTCAATTCCCGGAATATGAAGAATTAACCCTAAACCCTTCCTTCATAACACATGATCTTAATCTTATTTATTAAAACAACCACCATAAAGTCTTATTGTAAGAGGGGACACTACCCGTCTTCAACTTTGTGTCGGACATCCGTGTCCGTGTCCGTCACAAGCAAGACACTTTGTTGTTTGTTGGCTTTATATTAAAAAAAACCCAGAAACTAAATATCTACATAATTAAAAAAACCCAGAAACTAAATATCTACATAATTAAACTCAATAAGAAAGCAGATGCGTATAGTATAATTAATGGTAGCAAATAAATAAAAAAAGAAAAAAGGAAGTTAGAATACATACACAATCAAGAGAAGAGATGATTATATGATGAGGAAAAGGAGATGAACAAATTCGCAGGAGATCGGCAGAGGAGATAAGATGATTGTTGTTATTGTTAGAGTAGAGAATACATGGCTACTTGTGTTATGGGCTGTGTTTATGGGCCATGTTCTGAAACCCATACGTCGAAATTTAAGACGGTTCAAGTATTATACATAACACAAAAACGATGGAGGAGCTCTTTCACTCTTTCAAGTAAACCGACACTAACCCAAACCTAAAGTTTATTAATTCTAAATAATGAATATAATAATATTTAATTTAAAAAATTATATTTTTCGGCTGAAAAGTGATAAAATAAAAGACGTTCAAAACTTTTCTTTGACCCGTATTCTAACCCTAACCCGACCCGACCCGTATTTGATCCGACCTGCCTCGACCCGTTTGACAGGTCTACATATAACACAAAAATAAAATACATTGGTGAGAGAAATCCTTTTAACACTGTTCATTTTCAAATAGTTTCCTTCCAAAAACGCTCTATAAAGTTTATTAATTCTGAATAGAAACTCTTAAATATTGGAGTAGTATAATTAAACCGGCAAAACTGACCCAACTCGAATGATCCAGAAACTCAAACCCGGCGAAACTGACCAACTCAAATGACCACCCGAACTGAACCCGCAAGCCCGTACCCGAATTGAGGCCTCGAACTTATTCACGTCGACCTGAATGCTTATTATGAAAATATCGAAAACTAACTGGTATCCCCCAATTAGTCAAATACCTTGAAAACAACCCACCCGAACACTATATAAAAAACCCAAAATGACCTGTCCCGAATTCTTGCAAACCCGAGCTGCCCGAACCTGAAGTGAACCAACACTAACCCAACCTGGTTGACCCGTTCATATATAACACGACATGGAAATAAGTTGAAGAACATCAACGAATGGAGAATTCTATCAATTAAAACTTGTCGATACTCCATCGAACTCAACCTCTTTACGATTCATTTAAAACTTAATACTCCCTCTGATTCAACTACTAATAATTTTTATTGAAGTGTCCCGTTCATGAAATTATTTACGTATCTTTTAGACTAAATTATTTACAACTCAATACCAAAACAATTCAATATTTATGACTACAAATTTTTTGCAAAACATGCAACTTCCCTGTAAATGCTGCAAGCCTGCAACCCTGAGCAAAAAGAATAGTCCCAAAGAAAGAGTGTTTACATAT
Organism: Silene coronaria; assembly: GCA_028566215.1. Taxonomy (NCBI): domain Eukaryota; kingdom Viridiplantae; phylum Streptophyta; class Magnoliopsida; order Caryophyllales; family Caryophyllaceae; genus Silene; species Silene coronaria. The sequence continues at coordinate 26,355 of JAOWBH010194612.1, forward strand.
CAGTTTACAAAAGTATGAGTCAGCTCATCAACACGGACTCCGTCCAACAAAATTTCAGCACAGCCACCCTAATCAGAGACAACTTATATGTGGCGGTTAGAAGAAGTTCAATGTTTCAGTCTAAATTTACGAGCTTTTCCTCGTCCACCTCAAAAGCCTTCCTTGCTTCTTTGAGCTCCTCATTCATAGCTAGAAGTTCTGTGCAGCGATTCAACTTAGGCATATCCTGAAAAAAGACGGCCAAAAGGTTGATTAGCTCCACAACCAATGGGGCAACGAGGTATTAATCTCAGCAACCCTTATAAGACCAGGGTCCTGAGACACCGGAAACCGGAAAGTTTAACCTTTTTCTTGTGTAAAATATTAGACTAACATTAGACTACAACCAAAGCCATGGCCTTCATCTAAAAAAACACCCATGTAGCACCCTCGGCAAATTTAACAACCTGGCCATTTTTAAGAATTTTTATGTAGTAGAATAAAAAGAGGACCTAACGACACAAAAAAATTAGCTTTACGGTGTCTTAGGAGTTAGGATCCCAGCTACTACAGCATGCATTCTCCCTGTGAATGCCTGACTGCCTGACATTGAGATGCACGGTCATAATAAAAACGCCATGCAAAGGTCAAGTTCAAGAGTTTACTTTACGAATGAGAAATAGAAAGTCTTCTGTCAAAAGCTTCCCCCTCTTTGTCGCAATGTCTTGGGCCTTATGCACCTACATCAAGTGCAATAAACATCTTATTATCATATATGTAGTCTTTAATGAAGTCAAGACGCTGGAAGAATAACGCCTGTTGCCCTGAATTATATAAGCATTAAACGACTTACCAAATCAGTCACATACTCAACGACAATGTCTTCCACAAGAGCCACGGTCTCTGGAAGTGGCTGCATATGCAACAGCAAGTATCAGGAGAGCAGCACAAAGACAAAAGATGGGAAAATGTACTCTTTTTAGCACTAAATACTTAACATAAGTGGTTCTGTTTAAATCTGACAGCAAAAAAACAGTACAATGATAATCTAGAGGCGCTAGTGCGCTACTGAAACAGTACAA